>JAXQKB010000013.1:0-148916 GCA_037042295.1 Irpex sp. Y119-03
AGGTTACATACAGCGACTTCAATACAAAGAAGACTCCGAGCTAGGGTGAATTTAGGCCAGCGCGAACATAGAGAGACAATGACAATGATCTGTAGCAGTGATATTGGAGACTTAGTAGTATCAGCGGCCGTGTCTTGTAATGTAAGCCTCATATGGACACATCGCAATTTGGAACTGACCAGACCGCCGCTTATTCAAGTTATGCTCATCATTCTCCCATTGGGGCTCCCTCAGCTTGAGGCTATGTTAATACACACATGCTGCCTCCTGAATATGATAGTGTCGTTACTAATACAAGATTGGTGAGCTGTAAGACAAGGAATAAATGGACGAAGACTTGAACTGATCAGGTTATTATGTTAGTTCGTCAAGTTCAAGCTCTTCATCGACAATGGCTATTCCGAGTCAGTCGTGGGAGCTACCTTCAGTGACAACCCTAGCTCGGACAGTGGCTTCTTAGGCCTGTGTTCAATATCATGGATCTCCCGGTATTGAACGAGGACCTCGCAGCTATGGATTGAAGGCGAGTCCAATGGCATTTAAGTTGATTCTGTCAGTCAGAGCTTACGTAGTCAACATTTGGTAGCACTGCCAGTGCGTGTACATGCAGCTTCGCGAGGTTCAGTTTGAGACAGACGAAACCGCTGGCGGTTTAGGCGGTCCTAGCGAGCGGGCGACCAAGCTCACTGGCACCACGTTCGGAGTTCGTACGGCGAGCTAAGCATAGCTTAGTAGTGTAGTCCTTACTAGTATTCACACTGAGCCGCACTGGGGTAATTACATTCCAGAAGCTGGGTTCGGAAGATGCTTCAAGCTTCAGGCGCGGACAACTTTCGTGTGATGCGTCAAAGTGCGGATACTAGATACAGTAGCTCATTTACTTGCGTTAGTACTCGGGCATTAAATCAAGTGGACAACTTTATTGATGACATCGTAGGTAGTGAGACACCTCCCATATCCGGGACTTTTCTCCTCGGACCTCGAGGCCATCGACCGAAATCCGGGACAGTTTGACACCTAACAACACCGCCAAAATGGCCTGAAATCCGGGATTTTCGACATTTTTGCGGCCTGCGGCGCCCTCAAATCCGGGACTTTTGGCATATGGGCGCTTGGTGTATTATCAGGGGTCCTGTTTAAACCGTGCAGCGGGCGCTTTCCAGAGTCAAGGCTTTAACTTTGTTTCGACCATGCTTGCTCTGTATTATCGCCATGGCTGCATCAACAGAGAACGTAGGCTTATCTCTTGTGCACAGACTCTCAAACCGGATACAAACGATATGGACACGGTTGCTCGGTATCTTCCGACTTTAGCCATTTGAACAATTGAAGTAGTACCGAGGAAGAAACTTCATCTTAACTTTGAAGGCGCAGTCCCTCAACCCAATTCACGACGAAGTCTGACTTTTCTCTGCACCCAGAACTACGCACCAGCCAATCGTGCGACTCCTCTTTCGCTCAGAAGTCAAAATGCGAGGGAACCGAGTATGTTTCGCAGGCCCGAGTTCATGGCGCCTCAGTACGGTGTCGCACAAAACGACGATGAATCCAGTTGATAGTTACACAGCCGCTTACCTCTTGTCAGACCCTGACCAAAGAAGCCAAAATCAGTAGAATTTCATGTCAAATGTAGGAGAATTTCGACGTGCAACGTCGAAAACTGTGCAGACGTTTGCGCCTCTGGGCGCAAAAGCTGTCTGAAGATGTCTCTCCTTTCCCTTGCAAGTTGCCTGGGTATAAAATGGACGAGCACAAGCAGAGAATGGTCCTCTCAGGGATCATCCGATTGACTACTAGGCCTTGTGCGAGTGCTCGCTGTCTCTCACTACGAAACTACTACGATCAAGGCTCACGATTCGACGAAATGGCATTCTCTATCCTGCACTTCTCCAACCCTCTCTCTGACGTATGTGATGCTCGCACTGATCCAGCATTTCTCCCTACCGTGCGTTCTCTTCCTGCAACTATTACTGACGTTTGAGTACTGATTGCGTAGAAGGTTCTTGCACTGACATTGTGCACAAGTACACTCGCCTTCCTCTCTGGTTACTACTCAAGAGATGTTGGAACGTCCAAGTCGACTAACTCGTCCCTAGTACGTCTTTGCCTACACTTCTGTATTGCTGATGCTGACCTATTGCACCTCTCTTATGTACTGCAGTCAAGAGTAATCAGCCACATCACACAGGTCGCACGAGACCAGTATTCTACCTTTGCAGAGCTCTGTGAAGGTTTGGACTCGGTTAACAACATCGATGGCTCCGACGTGTCCACATATGATGAAGAGCCGGAGACCGTAACGGATAAAGAGGAGGAGAAAGACGCAGAGACTCCAAAGGCTGCTCGTCAGGAAGCTGTACGTTCATTCTCAAACATCCACCCTGTATCACGCCTAATATACTACTCTCCTATGCTCCTACAGACAGACTACTTTGCCCCCACGATGTCTCGTCGCCGCCAATCCAACGCGTCTTCAATCACTCTATCCTACCCACCTCCACCACAGTCAACTCCAGCCCCTGTCTCCTCCTACTTCCCAACATACTCTCCCGCTTCTCCCTCCTTCCGACTGTCATCTCCGAGCCGGTCTACACTTTCCTCACCACGTGTCCAAAGTCCTCTGGTCTCCCTGGACGAGATGGTCTTCAAGTGGGCTGACAGTATCGTCAGCGCTATGACGCCGGCTCTTGATAGACATTCGAGTGGATTCAGTGAGAGCAAGATTGAGGAGATGAACGAGGATGAGTGGGTGCTGAGGAGTCCGAAAGTGTTGAGGGAGATGTATGAGGTGTTCAAGGGTGAGGTTGCGCATATTATGAACTCATGAACGTAGACAGGGGTGGACTAGATGTAGAGAGGGACGGGCCAGTTCTTGCGATTTCTTTCTTTCTTGGGGTTTTGCACGATCATGGGTATTATTTGGATGACGTACATACGTGGTACACTCTCTAGAAATGGACTAATCAATATACGAGCACACTACACAAATCATTTTGCGCCAAGCAGCAGTTATCTTCCGAGTCTAATTCTTTCTATGCTCGATACTGAAGTCAGCATTTTACAGACCTTTCACTTGTCATCTAGCTCCTTTTCATTCCTCCTTCAACTCGGATCGTCTAACATTACTTGTCCGCGACGCCCACATTTCCCAAATAGCCGTGAAGACGAAAGTGCAAACCACATCCCAAGAAATGGACGTCTGTGCTGGATGTTCAAAGAACGTGTCGATAGCTCTCCCTGCAAAGTCTCCTGCTGTCCGTTCGTGTTCCGCCAAGGTGATGAAGGTGGAGAGGGTCGTCCCTAGATGAAGAGCGACACTGGCGAAGATGACTGTCGTGTAGATGGCGGACGTATCGAAGGGTTGGCCCGACTGCCCCAGAGGGAAGATGAGCGGCAGAACGATGAACGCATGCATGGTCAGGAGGTTAGGTAGGAAGGTGTAGGGCGTGGTGTAGGGTGAGTAGACGATGGTTAGGAGAGACGCGATGGTGCTGAACCAAAGAATCAGCGGAACCGGGCGTTTGTTGGGCGCGTTGACTTGAGACTTTGTTTGGGTGACAGCAAAGAGGGACAGTGCGACGTAGAAGAGATTCATGGCGACGGAGATTGCTACGACCTGACCGAGGAGCATGTAAGCCCACACATGCGGGATTTTATGGGTTCGGCCTATACGTTTTAAGTGAGGCGTCTCATAGAAAGAGAATAGTAAACGCATACCTTCAGTTGATAGGAAGATGGTCCAGTAGCCTACTGTGAACAGGCAAAGCTTCTCACTCCACCACCAGTTCATGGGCCCGCTGCACACGATTGACCATGCTTGCTCGAAGAGCTCCGAGTTTATTAGCCATGCTGTTAGCCTTGAGAGGCCGTCCAAAGAGTATTGGTTTGAATTTGGATAGTAGTTCAACTCGAAGTCTCTAAAGCTCCACTGAATGAGATTAATATCAGAGTGAGCAGCGATGCTTATAGCAATGTCTGAGGGAGGACACGTACCGTAAGGAAAGCGATCATGGCTACACATACTCCGTTAGCTCGTTTATACAGCAGTTTAGAGACCCTAATTACTCACAATTCCACGTATAGACGAAGCTGATGAGCGCAAAGCACCAAAACCACTTCGCCTTGGTCTTCTGAGATTCACTTGCATGTTGGGCTTGGCGTAGCAATGAACGACCTATCAAGACAAACAAAGAGATAATCAACAAGAAGTAGGAGACAAATATGCTCAATGCCACCAGCTCCTGCCGAGTAAGTGTGAGTAGCCGTGTTAGTGTAACAGTCGTCGACTCGGAAGTCGTCATGGTGGTGGCTGAGACGATCATAGACGCGGGAGGAGTTTATGTAAGAATATCCGTTTCAGGAAATTGACACGCGCTCACCTTCACGCAACTTGTCTCCTTGCACAACCACCATTCGTCTGCTCCAGCTCCAGGTGACAGATGCACAATGGGTAGCTCGACATCAATAATATTTGCACTTGCAATACTCACAGTTACGGGAGTCCTAGCCCTCTGCGTAGTCTCTGCGTCACGAAAACCTGTCCTCTTACGCTCGGTTGCAGTCTTGGTCCTCGGAGATGTAGGACGTAGCCCTCGAATGATGTACCACGCGGAGAGTTTTGCAACGAATGGTTTCAAGACATATATAATAGGCAACAAAGGTGCGTCACATACACTTTGCTCCAAAGCGTTTTGTTGACACGAAACTGTAGGGACGAAACCAATACCTTCTCTTCTCTCCCTTCCCCGCGTCCGTTTCTGCTACCTTCCCGATCCACCAAAAACCATACCTGGAACACCCTTCCTTCTCTCTGCACCTCGAAAGGTTGCTTTGCAGGTCTTCTATATCCTTGAAGCTCTGCTTGTTCGTGTGCCCAATCCACCGGAGTTCATAATCGTCCAAGTACGTTCGCCCGTCCCAGTGTTAGAGACCATCGTATTGATAAAACTTTCTGTTGAATAAGTAAGAACCCACCAAGCATCCCCACGCTTGCGCTTGTATGGCTCGTGGGTTGGTTCAGAGGGAGCAAGGTCATCATCGACTGGCATAACCTAGGATATAGCATCCTCGCCCTGAAACTGAGAAAGGGGCACCCGCTTGTTAGAATCGCCGAATGGTGAGCACTAGCTCCAACATTTTACCCTCATGCTCACTCGCGAACGTCGGACACCGCAGGTTCGAAGGCTTCTTCGGACGCTCCGCATATGCCCACTTGTTTGTGACACAAGCTATGCGAGACCAACTAGTGGACAAATGGAACCTCCGGTACGTACCTCCCTCCTTCGTCTACATATATTCAATTGAAGTCGATTCTTCTTTAGTGGTTTGAAAATCGTTCTTCATGACCGACCCCCGACACACTTCCACCGTGCCTCAGAGTCCGAAATGCACGACCTCTTCCTCAACCTCGCTTCAACTCCAGCATCCTCCGGCTTCTCCACCCTCTCATCACCCTCTCTCATATCCTTCTTCCCCTCCTACGATCCCCCTCAATCCACTCCCTTCACACGTATCCTCCCCCACCGTTCCCTCACATCCTCAGAATCTCAACCCTCCCCAGCACAGCGGGACGACCGTCCCGCCCTGATCGTCTCCAGTACGAGTTGGACGCCAGACGAAGATTTCGGAGTGCTATTCGAGGCGCTGAGCATCTACAACCGCAAGGCAAGAGAAAGGGAATCGCAGAGTGCGGGTGCGAAGAAGTTGCCGAAGTTGTTGATGGTGGTGACGGGGAAAGGCCCGGATAGGGCGAAGTGGATGAAGGAGGTTGAGAGGCTGCAGGGAGATGGTGCGGATGAGAAGGGCAGGTGGACGTATGTGCGGCTGCTCAGTATGTGGCTGGAAGCGGCGGATTATCCTCTCCTGCTTGGTACGTCCTACTTCATTCGTTCCCCGCTTCAGTTTGAAAACTAAGCATTGTATGTACAGGCTCTGCAGATTTGGGCGTGTCCTTACATTCGAGCTCGTCGGGAATAGACCTCCCAATGAAAGTGGTTGATATGTTCGGGTGTGGACTGCCTGTATGCGCGCTGAACTTCGCATGGTGCGTGGCATTCCTGATACAACTACGTGCTGCTCGCTAAATTATCATGATGCAGCTTGGATGAGCTGGTCAAGGACGGCGTGAATGGCCTAGTATTCAACAACGCCGAACAATTGGCATCTCAACTTGAGGTACGCTTTCGAAGTATCATCGTTTCATGCATGCTCATTGAACCGTTCTGTGCCGTCAACCCTCAGGCTCTTCTAACCGACTTCCCCACCTCACCCGCCCTTTCCTCTCTACGTGAGTCACTGCAACGGGACAAGCACACTGAACCCGGAGTCGGCTCTCCACGGTCTCCACGTTCAAGGGCCTCTCTGAGCTCACCGCGATCGGAGAACGGTGGTGAAAGCGGGGAGTGGGAATGGTGTACGTGGGCGCAGAATTGGGATCGGATAATGAGGCCTGTTCTGTTGAGCGATTTGAGTGTAGATAGGGAGTAAGGCTGCGAATAACATGGATATGGATACATATTGCGTGGGTAAAGGGATACATGAAAACAAGCGTGCGATCTGATATACGAGGGGTAACAACATGAACATGAGTTGGTTGTTCAGGAGATTGGTGGTTAGGTGGCAGCGGGGGCGGCGGTGGCTGCAAAGTCCAGTGTCTCGATCCGTCCGCGGCCTTTGCATTCCTTTTGAAGGATCTCGTTGATTACGCGGAACTGACCTGGGTCGATAAGTAGCACCTTCCACATCCGATTAGCACACTGCAATCGTACGAGCAAACAGTAACATGGACTCACAACTTCCCAACCCGCCTCCGTAAGCTCATCCACATCGATCTTCTCCGCCCCCTCCTTCACCTTCTCCCTCACACTCTCCTCCACCTGCTGCCCATTCTTCTGCGCAATCGTGACCTTGACCCGCATCTTCGCTCTCTCTATCGGCAATTCGCTCTTCTCCTGCAACGTCTTGATGCACGCGCTCACTTGGCTCTTGGCGGTCTTGCCTTGTTGGACGGAGAAGCCGGATTCTGTCATCGCTTTGTCGATGACGCCGACGGGGTAGGGGCGTTGGGTGGAGGGGTCGACGCATTTTTGGGAGACGAGGGTAGCGATTTCTTTCCGCAGGGAGGATAGGTCGTGTTCGCGCTCTTTTTCGCCGACTTGCAGTTCTCCCTTCTTGAGTATCTAGGTTTTACGGTCAGGAGTGTGAGGATACAGTGAGAAGAGGTGACGTACCTCCTTGACGATGGTATCCTGCTCTGTTGTGCCGAACGACTTCTGGAGGTCTTGGTGCTTGGCGAGTTCACCTTTGGAGACGTTCACGAAGACGTTGGCGATTTGGAGGACATCGTCGATGTTGGTTTCGACGCCGTTACGCCATTCTTGGACTTTGTTCTTATAACATGCGATCTAATGGTGCAAGGATCAGTTAGCCGGCACAACCTCTTGGAAATGGGCAAACAAACCTCATATCGCTTTCCCCCTTTCTTGAGACGCACGATAGAGACGTTTGTGAGTCTATCATGTCATATGTCAATTTGCTAATATCAAATGCTATACGCTCCATGGACGTACTTGATCTGATTTGAAGGCTGGTTTATGAGCGGCATTGTGATAGAGGCTATTTAGATGACTAGAGGGTGTTCGACAAGGGTTCTGAGGGTTTGGAGAGGATGAATCGCTTACTTATAAATGCTAGGATTAGACGGTCGTGGATGAGTCGTATCGGTTCCGTGCGCTCGAAGTTACTGAGTCACTGCAGATTAAGCATTGACTTGTCAACTTGTAATACACTTCGGTGGTTCACTGAATTACTTACAAGTTTATGATATCCTGGTGTTGAGCATGTAAGAGCAGAGACTAGAAAGGCAACGAATTGTGGCCAGGCTAGACACTCGCTTGGGTGATCCTGATTATCTAGCCGGGCCTCGGAACAGACGCCGCCAAGCGCAGGGACACAGCTCCTTCTCCATCCACCATCTCCTTCACTTTCTCGAGGTCGTCGGACGTGGAGTGCAAACATACTTACGCAGCGAGGACGATAGAAAAGACAGGGTCAAGATGAAAGGCATATCTAAGGCGTTCGCGCGGTATGTACTACTTGGCAGTGGTCGGTCGTCGATGAATCCGTAGTCGCTGATCATGAACAACGTTGTAGGACGCCGCACTTGATAACCACTAAGGTTGGCATGTCGAAGAGTATGTTATGGAGAATTTGATTTTGTATCTAGCTCAAGCTCACGAAAAATCAGAGTCCTCCGATCCCGAGTTCGATGACTACTCCCGTCGGTTCGCAGCCCTTGAGACTGCTGCGGAGAAACTCCTTAAAGATACGAAGGCTTTCGACGAAGCCGTGAACAATCTTTTCACCTCCGGTCAAGGGTTCTCCCAGCATTTTGGTAGCCTGTTCCACCCCTTGGTTGGCGAGCTAGATCTCGCGAGGAAGCATCCTGAGGCAGAGCACACTATACGACACGTGGACCAGTATGAAGGGATCATGGAGGAGTTGAGGGCGGCGGTTGTACCTGAGCTTGAACTTATAGAAAGCAGGGTTATCGCACCTATCAAGGAGCTCCAGGGGGTCATGAAGGCGATTAGAAAGAGCATCACCAAGAGAGACCATAAAGTGTGTTCCCTCCCTTCAACTCGTGGCTTTCTCAGTCAATGCAGACCCTAATGATTACACTCAGCTCCTAGACTACGACCGTCACAACAATTCTCTCACCAAGCTGCGCGACAAGAAGGAAAAGTCGCTGAACGACGAGAAGAACTTGTTCAAGGTCTGTCGTCTATGTGTATCTCAGGCTGATGCGCCTTTTACGAATGTGAACAGGTCGAACAAGAATTCGAGATCGCGTCAAACGAGTATGATTACATCAACACAGCTATGAAGAACGACCTTCCAAGATTCATGCAGCTCGCGACGCGATTCATCGACCCGCTCTTCCACTCATTCTTCTATATGCAGTTCGTATCACCGCATGACTGGGTTGACTGCTCGAAGTTAACGAGACATATATAGGTTGAATATCTTCTATCTTCTCCTAGAGAAGATGAACGCCTTTGCGGAAGCTGCAAAGTACGACGTCGCTGTGCCCGCTTCTCAGGTAGTCCCCGACTACGAAGCCAAACGCACAGACGCATGGGCTCAGATAGAGAGCATGAACATCACAAAGCGTATCATCAGCACCTGTACGTTTCCCTTCACACCATACCACTTTCACACCACTGAAGCCTTCATCCCCAGCAAAACTGGTCCAAGCAAACAGAGCGGCCTCCGGCGGAAGCGTAGGCCTCGGACGCACCCCAACCACATCCTCAACCGCCACCTCCCCGCGCCTCGCCCCACCGCCCATGCGCACCCCCTCCAGCACCTCCACCTCCAGCTTCACCAAATCCGCGCCTCCGCCACCGCACGCCAGCTCCGCCGCCTCGCCTCCTCCCTACTCCCCACCCACCGCTACATCCCCAGGCTACGGCGGGACCTCTCCATCTGGTTTCACGGCGGCGAAGAAGGCTCCTCCGCCCCCGCCGCCTCTTAAGCCGAAGCCGAAGCCGGCGGAGCCGGAGAGACAGTATGTGGTTGCGTTGTATGATTTTGAGGCGCAGGCGGAGGGGGATTTGGCGTTCAGGGCGGGAGATAGGATCGAGGTCGTGGAGAGGACGGGGAGCTCGGAGGATTGGTGGACTGGGCGGTTGAATGGTGTGCAAGGCGTTTTTCCAGGTGAGTAAAGTTCTATCTCTTGTTCAGTTCTGTTCGCTTTGGCGAGTCTTCTTCTTCGGTTCTGCCTTTCGTATCTTTGTGCTGAAGAGTGGAGCTGACTTATACCTTTCGTTCAATAGGGAACTACGTGCAGGATACATGAGCTTTTCAATGCCGGTCTATCTTATGGTTGATACGTATGTATGCAAAGCCAGAAACTGAAAACGGGCCGTGGTACATATCTAATCGAATGGATGGGGTTGTTATCAAAAGACCTTCGGTACTACGATGGGCAACGATTTACCAAAATGCAGGTATTGTTCTGTGATTGACCTCTGCTCCTTTGGCAAATTGGGATTAACAGACACGATCTGTTGAGAGCACTTCTCGACGATGCATCGTGCCATAGGGCGGGCAGTGTTAGGCGCACGAGGGTACATAGTGATCAACTTGGTGAAATTTGCCCGTAGTGAGCAGATGGATACACTCAAGGCTTGTTGCGTGGCGAGTCATGCGTCTGCACTTCAAAAGATTGGACGTGGTCACATAGTTAGTCGGACGATCGACTTTTGGCCGTCGTCCGATAGTCGCCTTGTCAGATTCTCTGCGATATCTTCGCACAGCCGTTCCGTTTGAGCTCACGAACCGCTGAGAATGTGCTTGTCACGCCCGACTCTTTCTGCAAGAAAAAGCACTTTGGACTAAACAAATTGCATTAAGGGGGAATCGAACCCCCGGCGGGTCGATGGCAACGACCCAGGTTACCACTACCCCATTAATGCTTATTAGCTATCTGACTTATAAGTAGTAATATACAGCAAACAATTCCCCGACTTCAAATCGCAGCGCAACTCAGATCCACGCAGGTAATCTAATTACTTTGGACTGGTACGTTCACCAACAGAGCGTCATGCTAAAGTGCATGTAGAGTGAATAAGTAGTACGATATCATTGGCAATAAGCGCTAAAGAAATCCGAAGGCGTTGAGTCGAATCCACTTGCCTCATTAGTCCGGCTCGTCGTCTCTCATGATCATATCGTCTCTCCTCCTCTAACCAAGCATAAGTAGGATCAGTATCACCCTCTCTGCGACCGGAAGACACGTAAACCCAACGCCCGTTTGTCCTTAACAGTGTTCGGGAAGGTTTAGTACTACAGGATATGAGTGTGTCTCGGTGAGACTCGGAATATCGAAATCACTTTCCGATGTACTTACTACATAGAATTTGTAAGAAGATTCGTGCATGGTTTTCTGGAGCGTTGAAGTTGAGACCTGCAGCTGTAACATGTCATCATTCATATCGAGGATCGAGATTAGACCTTAGGCGCCTAACATATTCGGTTTGGGGCCGAGTACTCAGGTGAGCGTTCCAAAGTTTGCACATAACCACCACGCTCAAGTTCTCTAACTCCTTGTGTACTCTATCTGCTTCGCTCAAGCTTAGATGTCTAGCCCTGCTGGCTTAATCAAAACCAGTGTATAATTTGAACAAAGCTTACAGCCATCCGAAACTGTGCTACTGCCGCCTCAAGTCTCTTCGCCGGACAACATACTTTCAATGGCTTCGACACAGTCCTCCATATCGGTTTCTGCTCGAGACAGCGCGTCCATTACGTCGCGAGCCGGCGCATCATCTTCAGGAGGCCATGACGCATTATACCAAGTCCGCTTGCTGTCGGCGCTGCGCAGCGGTACGTGCTAGCATATGGGCCCCGGGATGTGCAACTAACGCGGGGCTACTATAGGTGATCCTGCGCAAATACACCCATTTCTTACAGAGATAGGAAGGGACAGACGAAGCTCTGGAGAGGATGCCGATTTGGGAGCAGCGGCATTACACCTTGCTATCCGCTGTGCTTCATGTGCGCAGTTCCCTTGATTTGTCTGTGACGCCACTGACAGCTCTTTAGATGATACTGTTGCCCTGCTATTAGGACATAGATCGATATCTCCGAACGCAATCTACCCTCCAGGATCCGGTACCACTGCCCTGCACCTAGCAGCGTCCCTCCCACGAATGGACGCTTTGTTGCTCCTATTGGAACAAGAAGGTATCGACGACACTATCAGAGACAATCAAGGACGGACATGTTTAGAAGTAGCGAAAGGGAGAGATGCTGTACGCGCTATTAAAGGTACGTGTCTACATCTTCTTTCGACATTGCCCTGTTGTTGATCACGATTGAACAGAATTCCGTTCTGACCTCAACTCCACGTATCAGTCGCTGCTTCGCACTTATATTAACTCGCCACCAAATGCACCTCCACCAGAAGCTCTAGTTCATCTGCTCTCCTCGCCACGAATACGACTTGTCGACCTCTCACACCTCGAAGAAACTCACGGAACGACGTTACTACACGAAGCTGCGAAACGGAAGGATCTGCGCATGGTCGAACTGGCTGTGCGTGCTGGCGCAGACGTGTTTGTTCGCGATCGCAAAGGACGAATGGCAGGAGACGGACAAGGCAAAGATGATCGAGTGAAAGCATTTTTACGACAGTGTACGTGTGCGAGCGCTGTATTGCATAAACCTTCCACTCACATCCAGGTAGTCACGAACCAAGATACTTCATTACTCGGCCAGCAAACTACGACAGAACCTCCAGAAATGCGCGGATATCTCAATAAATACACTAATGTGGCAAAGGGATATAGCACAAGATGGTTTGTGCTCAAGGATGGTGTGCTATCTTGTAAGTACAAAGTTCATCTGACAGTGCTCAAATACTCAGTTGATTTTCATCCAGATTTCCATCATCAAGAGGACGAGCAGGTTGCTTCTCGTGGTTCAATCGCAATGAAGACTGCCGTGCTTAAATCCACTCCTGGAAGTGGCGGTCTACGCTTCGAGGTTCAATCGACGCCCACACGGGGTAACAGCGTACAGAAGTGGTACGTGAAGGCGAACCATCCCGTCGAAGCTTCTCGATGGATGCAGGCCCTCACGAAGAGCATTCAATGGGCTCAGCGGGAGGCAGAACGGCCTAGCGTCGACACTCTCAGCGAAGTCTCGAGCGTTTTGACACCATCAATTCGACCTAAGTCTTTCAGCAATCATAGCCGTAAACGGAGTGGCAAGGACTCTGCACCGAGTTCTGTAGCAGGAGATGACACTCAGGCGGGTGGTAGTCCTAAGGCGAGCGTGGATGAACATGAAGATAGGAACAACGCGGAAAGGTCTTCGTCATCGGTAGCAGAGTCGGAGAACAACCCACCGCATCATCTGTCGTTCGAGCTTCATGCGAACTCGACGATTGCGCAAATGGACTTGACCGCCGATATGCTCAAGGCTCTACCCATAGCTGCGTCTGGTGCAGATGCGAAATCTGCGATGGCAGAGTCTCTTAACTCTGTCCAGAACATGTTAAACGAATACGTGACGATGGTTCGAGAGCGAGAGGAATGGTGGAAGGAGAAACTGGAGCGGGAGCACGAGAGGCAGAACGTGTGGGAAGAAAGTCTCCAAGCCGTTGTCAGAGAAGGCGAACTCATGGAGAAAGAGCTGCGCAACAAATCTCGCAGGCGGAGCCGGATGTTCACAGATAGCTCGAGCTTCCAAACCGCGTCGGAATTCGGCACGCTCAGGGCAAGACCATCCGCATTGCCTCTATCGCCTCCTGCGACGGTTGTAGAATCTGCCGAACCCACGCCTACTTTCGCGACTGCAGTTCCACCGGGCCTACCTTCCTCGCCCGTAGCACCCATCCCAGTACTACCTGCTGGTCTTCCCGCGGTTATATCACCCCCACCCCCGACTGTGACCATCAACGATGAATCAGTGACGACGCCCACAGAGAGGAGCATGACTATCACTCGCAAAGGCTCGGTCCGGCATCGTCTCTCCTTATCGTCGCCTCCTGCTCGGCCGTTCTCGCTCATCATGAGCGCATCATCCCCGGACGCAATTGGTGATGACGAGGACGAGGCGATAGACACGGACGAGGAAGACGAGTTCTTCGATGCTATCGAGAGCAACGCCATTCCGAATCTTGTGGTTGCTGATTCCCTCGTGGGCAAGTCGGCGCTCGAGATGCCGCAGTCCATTGATCAGTCGCAGTTCCTTGGATATGCGCATCTCAGGAAGAGATTAGCGATCACGAGTGACGATAGGCCTCCGATGAGTTTGTGGGCGGTGTTGAAGAATAGCATTGGTAAAGACCTCACGAAGATATCGTTCCCTGTGTTCTTCAACGAGCCGACGAGTATGTTGCAGCGGATGGTAAGGTTCACGCTTCATGAGTAGAAATAGTACTGACGACCATCGCTTGTGATTGTAGGCAGAAGATATGGAGTTCTCTGAGTGTCGTGAGTGTGATGCTGATCTGGACATGTGAACTGAGACTGATTGTTCTACGCAGTTGACGCAGCAGCTGCTGAGAGAGACCCGCATCGGCGCATAGCATATGTCGCTGCGTTTGCTATGTCAAATTACTCATCCACGATCGGCCGTATTGCCAAGCCGTTCAACCCAATGCTCGTATGTGCTTATTCTTTGTGGTATGTCTGCTGGCACTGATACATGCATTTACACAGAGCGAGACGTTTGAATACGTACAGATAGAGAAGAAGTATCGCTACATGTCAGAACAAGTCAGCCATCATCCACCCATATCAGCTTGTTGGGCAGAGTCACCTGCGTGGCGGTACTTTGGCGAGGTACGAGATTAGTTCAACTCGATAAGGCCAGCTTTACTGACTTTGCGGCTCAGGTTGACGCGCAGAACAAGTTCATGGGCAAGTCTTTTGAGATTCGGCCGACGGGCATCGCGCACGCGGAACTCTTGTTGCCTGCCGATTGGGCCCCGAAGTACCCGATGGCGAAAGACTCTGTCATGCCTAACAGAGTCAAAGAGCACTATAGTTGGAAGAAAGTGACGACAAACGTTTCCGGGTTCATCCTAGGTTCTCCAACCATTGATCATTATGGCGACATGACGGTGAGTCTGGTAGGAGCTATGTGCGTTCGAGGTTGCTGACATGCTTGTGGCAGGTGGTCAACCATCGTACTGGTGATAAGTGTGTCTTAACATTTAAGCCCCGTGGATGGAGAGGCAGAGACGCGTACGAGATCAGCGGATACGTTGCGGACAGGGAAGGAAACATCACATACGAGATCGCCGGTCGTTGGAACAGCCAGCTAGTGGCAAGAGCTGTCGGCACCGGTGTTGGCTCCCTCCACCCGGATGTCTCGCTCAACTCGCCACAGTCATCCGAATTCTTCCTGCTCTGGCGAAACTCGGAGAAGCCACCGGCACCGTTCAACCTTACTCCATACGCCATCACCCTCAACGACTGTCCCGAGGACACCCTCAAGCCGTATCTTTGCCCGACAGACTGCCGGCTGCGCCCCGACCAACGTGCATTTGAGCTTGGGAAGTACGAACGCGCGAACGACTTGAAGAATAAGCAGGAGGAGTTTCAGCGTGCGACGAGGAAGGCTCGTGAGGAAGGCAGGATACCGCCGCATCGCCCGAGATGGTTCACGGCAGAAACTGAACCTGACACTGGCGAGCGTGTCTGGTCTCCGGCTCGTATCAATGAGCACCTCGAATATTGGATCGAACGAGAACACGTGTGGAAGGCGAAGGCGTCGGGCGAGGATGCTCATTGGAAGGACGTGGATCGGATATTTATCGAAGATAAGCCGTAGACTGATTATGCGTAAGTAAAGAGTGGATGTTGTTATAAGAAGTGTACTGTGCTCTTGTGTTGTGGAAAGCATCCGGACTTATTGTACTGGTCGTTAGTTGTACATGTAGTTTTTGTGTCCGTAACTGTTGTCTGTATCGGTGTTATCTTACTAAATGGAACTCTCTCGCTCGTTTGGTGCTTTGAACGTCGTCCAATGCCGATGTTGAGGTTGAATGGGGAGTGGTAGTACATTCATTCATCTGCTACCTATCATACATTGCTAAAGTACATATTTCGTGGCTCCGCACATACGGTTACTGCAATAAGTCAAGAATAAAACTCGAGCATATAAAGACAGCCCTCGAACTCAAGGATGAAGAAGGACCTTCGTGTAGCCCTCTACGCGCTTGTCGAACTTATCATAAGCGTTAGGAGCCTCTTCCAACGAAACGTTGTGTGACACCACGAAAGACGGCTTAGCACGACCAGAGATAATGAGGTCACGAAGATACCGATTGTATGTCTGAGCGGTACACCTCGCATCAGCGACCCAGTGGCGGACATGAGTAGAATGGAGCTGACCTTGACATTGCACTGACCAGTGCCGATAGACAAACCCTTCTCGAACAACTTCCCAAAGGGGAACGTGATGTACCCTTTGGCTGAATTGGAATCTGGGGCTCCCGGGTCCTTGGGAACGTAAAGCCCCGGGATTCCGAGTCCACCAGTGGGACGGACAACAGCGATAAGACCCTCGAGAACGGCGTTAGGCTGCTCAGTCTTTCCGTCCGCGGCGACCGCTTGATAGCCAACTGCGTCTACACCACGATCCACTTCTCGTCTACATTTGACATCAGCATAATCATAAATAACATAAGAGGCAAGGATGTCATCGTACCCTCCACGAAGCTGCTTAATCTGTTCAGCAGGATCTCCTTTGCTGAGGTCGATAGGGATGCAGCCAATGTCCTTGGCCTTCTGGAGACGCTCTGGTACGCGATCAACAACGTAAACGTCGGATGCGCCACGCAGCACAGCGGAATAGGCTGCCATGAGGCCAACGGGGCCGGCACCGAAGACAGCGATAGACTCTCCGGGTTTGAAGCCGGAGAGCTCAACGCCATGCCATCCCTGCAATACGCGCAAGCGTTAGTTGGAAAAGGGAGTAGGGACGTAGATTGACGAACAGTGGGGAAGATATCTGCAAGAAGGGCGAAGTCTTCCTCGTGCTCTTTTCCAGGTGGTAACTTGAGTGCGTTGAAGTCAGCGAAGGGAACTCGCACGTATTCGGCTTGCCCGCCTTGGTACGGGCCCATGGCGACATATCCGTATGCTCTGCAATGATGTATGAGTTCTGAAGGGCTTCACTGGATAAACATGCGCCCATACCCTCCAGCCTGCAGTGGGGTGTGAGATTATATACAGGGATTGAGAAGAGTTCTAAAACACTCACAAATCCGGGGTTCACTTCGGTACAAAACGCAGATTTCCCCTCTTCGCAGTTTAGACAGTGACCACAGGCAACGTTGAACGGCATGACGACACGGTCGCCCTTCTTGAGGAGCTGCAAGGGCTTTAGAGTGGCTTAATAGGCCATGTCATGTAGACTTGCCGTAACACCTGGAGCTACTTCGTCGACAATACCCATATTCTCATGGCCGAAGACGATCCCTGGCTGAGCTGCCGTGCGTCCTTCGTACATGTGCAGATCACTACAACAAAATCGATCGTAAGATTAACTTGCCAGATTGACAGCTCGATCCAACTTGCCTTCCGCAGATACAGCTGGTGGTGACTGAAGGGTTCTTGATTAGCCTGTGACCTGGTGAAGAGAGATGAAGATTCTTACTCTTGACGATTACATCATTTGGATGTTGAATCTGTGGCTTCTCAACTTCACGAATAGAGACCTTGAAAGGCTCGTCGTATACAACAGCGCGCATTTTGCCCATGGTGAGCGAGGACAGTTGTGGTCTCAAGTCTGTGCGATAGGGTACTCGGAGTACCGACGAGGTCCTCAACTCAGGCTTATCTACCTGTATTATACACACGTTAAGCGTGTGATATTGTCTCCTATCGAACTTCTACGCCGCGTGAGCAGACTCAATAATGCCACGACGTCAGCTGCTAACATCACATGCCGCGGGAACTTACTAGTATGACTCCTGTGAATTCCCTAGGCATTTCGACTCTTGGCCCACGGCTCATGAGTATGCTGGCACGGTTAAATTGTTTGACCAATTCGTCATTAAGATCCTAACGCAGCCTAAGACCTGGAGCCACTCAAGCGTCAGCAAGACCCTGTGACGAACGGAGTCCAATTTCACAGTCGATTACGATCTTCACATTGACAACGGAGTCATGAGTGCTTCAACATGGGACTCAGCCCCTGTACCGCAGAACCCACCGAAGTTAGCAAAGTCTGATGCGTATTCGATCCGCTAGCAGAACAGAACAAGGCCGAAAGACTCTACAAAGCGTGCCGCCGTGTCAGGGGTGCGAAATCATCGAGGTCCGAGAAGAACGAAAGTAACTCACCAACTTGTAAGGGCCCACACCGAGAAATACCACATTTGAGAGTACCTTCAGCTCATCCCTTTCGTGCGATTGAAAGGCAATCTATGTCGGGCACAACCTGAGCGATGTACTTAAGTATGAAAGTCAGTTCAACGACTAGACGCCTGTTGTCCAATGGCAGAGGGAAGATGCCGAGGAAACTGAACTCAGATTCAATCACAGCAGCTTGGCTGTCACGGTTCTCAGAGCTCGAGTGTTTCTCCCATTGAACGACAACGAACTAACTACTTATCTTAAACCAAACAAGCAACGATCCAACTCATCTTGGAACAACCAGCCTTGCCTTTGCGAGTATCTAGTAAGTAGATGCGAGAACTGACACATGCCGCCCACTGCTCGCATCAGACTGCCTAGTGAGTCAACAAGGCGATGTCTCTTCATTGACGTTCTGTGCTCACTCACTGTCACGACTGACACGATATACTCAATCAGGTTCTGCCACTGTACAGCACATCATTGACACAGTAGTCACACTTGTCGTCTCGGACCAATCAGAATCGAAATTTTCCCACAGCGCTCACAGGTACAACGCTGACTGCGACATTGCATCTGACAGGACTGCTCGTATATTAACTGATGCAGAAAACCGCCTCTTTGTGGCGCTGGGATCTGTTTATGATGGCTATGCATAGCAACGCGCTATGCTGGCCAAGTATTTAGTCAAGCAAAAATTGTGGCCAGGTGCCCTAACTATTCACTATCCTCGTCCACCTTCCCTATGTCACTGAAGACTCATCTGCAGATACTTGAAGAAAGCGCAGAAACATACGGCACTCGGTCCGTGTTTCAAGTCCCCATCCCTTCTCCGGGAAGCACGGAGATACGAGAATGGCGGCCCATACTTTACTCTCAGTTTAAATCCGACGTAGAGACCTACGCCAGATACTGGAGCAAAGTCCTGTCTGCGGACGGACTACCTCGTAGATCTGTCGTCGGGCTCTGGTACGTCTTGTATATCATACATGCACATTGGACTAATTATTGTTCAGGCTAGCAGGGCTGAGTTACTCTGACGTTGTTCACATATATGGTGTTACACGAGCCAGCTATATTCCGCAGCTGTTCTCCCTGCGCCTTCCTAATCCCGACGTTATCTATGAGCTACTACATAGGGCCAAAGCTCTCGCTCTCATCCATGATCCATCATTTGCGCAGATTGTCTCGAATAGTCCCGTTCCCACTCATTCGGCACGAGAGGTGTCCAGCGATGATGGAGAAGACGAAGTTCTGTTGCCCCTGGCCGAGTTGTCGGAAGACGAAGACAATATAATCATGATATTCCACACCTCCGGCTCGACGTCTGGAAGTCCTAAGTTGGTCCGGTGTAGTCTCAAGTGGCTCGACAACATCGTCTCTAAATCGCACAAGGTCGCTCGACCGAAGGATACATCACGACAAGACGTGTCTGTTTGGATGTAAGAACAAGTCTTCAGCCCGTTCGAAACGAACCTTACCCAATAGTTTACAGGGGCTCTGTATGTCATATCGGACAAACCTTCATGTTGATCGGCGCGCTACAGCATGGCTCATGCACGATACAACCCAGTGCCATCTCTTTCTCCTCCAACGAACTGGTCTCTATGATCGCTAGATGTTCGCTGAACCGTCTTAATCAGTTCGCCACATTCCTCTCCGCCCATCTCCGAAATTCACGGAACAACCCAAAGCTACTCAGCATGCTCTCGAGTCTGGACGAGGTTCTCTACTCGGGGCTGCCCCTTGGTCGAGAGGAAGAAGATTGGGCTTTGAGCAATGGCATCAAGATCCGCAATCTGTTCGGTAACACCGAGTGCGGTGCCATGTTGCTCTCGATAGGCGGCGAAGGTAACGACTCCCGTCTTCTACGTCCCATAGAAGGCACTTCATACGACTTCACTTCCCTGTCTTCCACTTCTCCCAACGCATCTTCATTTTCATCCCCCGCGCCACCGCCCACTCACACAAACGCCAACGCTGACACAAATCTGCTCGAGCTTGTCATTCGGTCCGACTCGGGTGACTGCCCTGACCCCTCACTACGTCACACTGACGGTCACTACCATACGGGCGATCTATTCCTCGAGGTCAAGCCTCAGAGTTATGCATTCCGCGGAAGAGATGACGACTGGATTAAGTCCGAGAACGCCCTTCGATTCGACACGAAGGCTATCGAAGACAACGTCCTCGCGACGTGTGCGGACCTCGTCGAGTCGTGCATCGTTGTCGGGAACGGGCGGCCGTCGCCCGCTCTGTTTGTTGAGCCAAAGGTTGCATTGGCCAAAGCCGACAAGCTGAAGAGAGATATCGTGCGACGTATAAGGCCTTTCCATACGAGAAGGTTCATGCATGAGCGCATTGTTGAGGCAAAGTTTGTGGTGGTGGTTCCGAAGGGTACGCTCCCTCGTACAGCCACGAAGGGCAATATCAGACGAAAAGCTGTCGAAGAGGCGTTCAAGGATGTATTGGACAGGATATACGGAGTTGTATGAGATCCTAATACGGATGAATCACGGTTTTTTGGAATCTAATGATATAGACTATATACCCTACAAAGTAAACGTTATAAAGAGTCTCATGCAATGCACGAGGAGCGAGCAGTGCCACGGCTCACGCCACTACACCTTTCTTAAAGTAAGCCACCAAAGGAACTTGCTGGCGAAGCCATGTGTCTTGGGGTGTCGTCACAACGGAGTCTTCCTGTATCGCAAGTCGATTGAGTGGATGGTTATCCTTTCGTACCTTCACGAGAGCCTGGATACCGGCTCCTCCAATGCCACTCGTCATCAACGAGTCAACACGAGGGAAGCATTGTGGTTGCTTCCAGGCGGGTAGGAAACCACCGAAAAGCATCGTAGAGTTGTCAATGCGAAGCGTTTCCAGGCTTATCAGTTCCTTCCATAGATCCCCCGCAGCAGCGCCGTTGCTGACACGTAAGCCGTCGATATGGAAGTCAGTGAGTTGACGAAGCGGCACTGCGCTACTTAATGCTGGTACAAGAGCGCTTGCATCGGCCATAGGGGAAAGTTGTAGCACCAAGGTGTGGAGTTTGGGGAAGCGGAGATGTTGTAGCAAGCTGGCGAGATAAAGAGACTTGAAGCCAGTAAGGCTAAGCGAAGTTAACGATGGTAGGTCTATGGTCGAGCCCCCCGCGGGGGGCCAATCCGTCATATCCTCTGCAGGACCAAAATTGGATAGTTTCAGGTCTGCAAGATTGGAACATCCTAGCAACGCTTGAGTGAAGTCATGGAAGGTTGGACGCAAAGATTCCACGTGGGATACAACTGTAAGAGACTCGAGTGCGCTACCCCGTAGAAACGTGCACTGTGCCCAGTCGAGGTTGACTTCAATGAGCTCCAATTTGCGCAGCTGAGGTGCCCGTCCGCCGAATGGCGTGTAGGTCCCATGAGGCAGGGAATTTTCTGAATGCCAATGATAAGTAAGGAACATGATTTTGATCTCTCGTGCCTCGTCTGCATCCTCGAGCGTGGAGAGCATGTTGTGCAGGATATGGGGGTCATCGGCGAAGAGCATGAAGGCTCCCCAGTGATGTACATGTGGAAGGATAATGTCGCGTATGGCAGGGAGATCAACGGAAGCCACCGCTCCGAGCTCGTAGCACGAGAAGCTGGTTGCCTTCAAGTACTCTTTGTGCTCTTCGTCGTCGTTCTCAGAGTCCAGCTCATCGTCTTCTTCATTGCTTGACATGTCGTCTATCTGCGTGCATTGGAGCATGATGTCGAATGGGTAGTCCTTTGTGCGTTTGATCCACTCGCGCGACCTTTCAAAGGGCGGTCCATCCGAGAAGTTAATGAACGACCAGAAGGATGGTATGTCGAGTGCCACAGCGCGCCACCTTTTACAGACATGCGAGAGGATCTCCTGGGGTCGCAACTGCGTGCTCTCTTCCTCTGCGTCTGAATCGTCCGACCCGAGGGTCAGCTCCGCCACGAGCTTGATAAACCAAGTGAAGATATGCGTCAATATGCCATCCGGAATAGACTCTACTGGGCATTTTGTGCCAGTCGGGGGAGTCATGTACGGGGGATGGTTATTCGCGATCCTCATTCTAACCATAGCTTTGCTTGTTACTTCCTAAACTCTCTGGAATATGTATCAACGCGGCTAACGTATACTTATTAGCTCAATACTGTGCTCTCGTACCGCGTTGAATGTGTAGTATGACCTACGATAAAATATCGCAATGCGGCTCGAAACTGACTGCTGGTGAGGTACTTAGACGTTCGAGTTCAATGACCATGGTTGTTGCTACCCTCACGCGCTTCAAGTCAGCGCGTGTTGTCAATGAGGCTTTGTAGCAGCATCAGCGGGTCCCAAAACGGAAGGTGTAAAGGTTTATTCATCAAACATGCATACTACTTACATGATCGTTTCCGAGTTAGTCTATGACTGTCGAAGTGAGAATGTTGAAGCGCATACTATGACTTGTAAATGTAATGCTATCGAGACGCAAACACACAGCTTCGGAATGTCACTGACAGTAGCATAAGCGTTACAGGTCAAGTAAGCATTATCAAGCCCAACATCCTCTTGTTCACTGTTCTACTTTCGTACCGAGTACTAAGCATATCCCACCACACCTCAATCACATCTTAATCTTCTGTTGGACCCTCCATCTTTATCTGCGACAAGTGTTTTCAGGCTGGTCTGCGAGCGGAGTTTCGAGTTTTCTTGACCACCTTGTAGACTTTCCACGAAGTTTGGACTGGAGCAGCCTTGGCGTTGCGAAGAACGCAGGAAGCAAACTGCCCAGTCGTCCGGTATAAGCCGTAGGGATTCGTAATTCTCGGGAGAGAGAGGTGCTTCAAGAGAAATCGGAAGTCCGACTCGTCGACGGAATGGACTGTCAGTTCAGTCAGTGCTGGCAAAGGCACCGTAACATTGGTCCAGCTCTCGTGCTTCAGATCTTGGAAGTTGTCGATTATCAAATTCTGAAGGCGACGGGAGGACCGAAGAACTTGCAGCAGCTGACCGGATGTCATGCAACATCCCCTGTCGTCTTCTGTCTGTTGGATCTGCAGGAAGGTCAAATTCTTGGTGTGTAAGAGATTTGAGAGCTCCCAGGAGAATACGGCGCGGGATATACCGAGAAAGTTCAGTTTGGGCATATGTCCCTTGAAAAGACAGCGATTGTCGCGCGCATATGCCTCACGAGCTGTCGGCTCGTCATCTTGTCCACGCGTCATCCAGGGTGTAAACCGATCCCGAGTGTTGAGGACAAATTCTTCAAGCTGCGGGGCAGCATTTGCAGTGGAAAGCTTTGTGACGAGGTTATTTGTGTATCTCGGTTCGTCGCTGAAGCAAACAAACGACCTCCAGCGAGAAACATGAGGAAGGAGAGTGGTCATGATGAGCTGAAGGTTTTCCTTTCGGTAGCTGATAAGTGCTCTCCCGCGGGGTGTGTGTTGGGTGCGGCAGAAGGTGACAAATATGTCGAGCGGCACATTCTTCGATCTGGAGATATACGCCAACGTTCTGGCGGTCGCAGGCGAGTCGATGAAATTGAGAGAGTTCCAGAGTAGGGCCATGTCCAACGCAACATAGCGCCATTGTTGGCATACTTGGGATACCGCCTCCTGGAAGGATGTATTGGGCGATAAGTGATGAGGTTTCCAGTTGCTGTCTTGCCGCTCCAAGTCGGCAATCGCGGTTTTCCCGTCTTGGTATTTCCACATGTCAGCGCCAAGCTTGAAGATATACATGAGGACGTCGGCAGGTAGCTTGGTGACGGGGCTGAGGCAAGGTGACATGGCCGCACGTCTCGATGGGCGCAGTCGCATGGCTCGGAGTGCTTGATAGCTACTGGAGAAATCAGTTTACTCTATTTCATTGGACACTGAGTGGGAGAACATACGCAAATTAAGAGTAACTGAAAACGCCTAAGAATGTACGCTCGGTGGGTAGTGATCGTGGTTTGTAGTTGAGTTACGGACCGGCGACAGCGCGGAAGTTGAAGGTAATTACGGCCGCAGAACATTCGTATTCCGTTTTCAAGTCCGTTCCCCAATAGGCAGTTATTCGGCCAACTGCCCTTTTGGGAAGTCTCTGTATAAGTATCCGCTATACTGAGAAAGCCGGTGAAAATTGGATGAACGTCGCTTACAGTTAGAATCATTGATGTGAAATCCAGTCGCTACCTTTGGTTCTCCTAAACAATTGTGAAATCTGTCCGGACATCCCCCAGCCTGAATATGGTGGCACCATCTTCATCGCAAAACAACTACGATCAGCTGTCGGTTTGCCGTAGTTGTCTGTTGTCGAAGACTTGCTTATGGTGTACTTGTACGCGATACCAGATTATTTCATGGGTATGGCTGGGTTGTATGGGAGCAAACCCTCATCAAACGCATACGATTTGCGCCCCACGGATCTTGTATTATTGATCAAAGCACTGGCACATCTACGCATGCGTACGATCAGGCTATGCGGTATTGTATGAAGCACGAGCGTGGGATAAGCACCTGGAGCAGTATTTGAATGAGGTGATACTGTAATGAGTGCGAAGGGGGATCGTACCATACATGCGCACCATCCCACATCTGCCAGCACGTAGAGGCTGAAACACCTTGAAGACTCCAAACAGATCTAACATCACACGGAGTTTGCAATCGTAAGGCGGTTGACATTGGCTGTCAAAGAAAGGTTGGTATAGTACAATGTGAGTGAGAGTTAAAGAGGTATAATCCGATAGCAAGACAAAACTAGACTGCAAGCGTCGACGCAAAAGCCCGCGTATAGTATGGCACAATACACGTAGCATTTGGGATATCGTAACATATGAATAGCTCGAGAGCGTAAGTGTAATTTAGTCGATGCGTCTGGGAACGACGCCGAGTGGGAGGGTGAACCAACTCTCGTCGCGGATAAGGAGCTCGGCGAGACCGACGTAGTAAGCGATCAAGGCGGTGAGGATGCCGAAGCCTCCGCCAGCCTTGTTGATGGTGATATTGTTCGTGAACTTGCCTGAGAACGCAGCGTGGTTAAGTTCCGTTTGTGCGATGATAGCCAATACGATGACTTACTGATAGCGAGAAGCATGAACGTAATCGTGAGGAAGAAGAACAGGGCAATCAACCCAAGGTTTCGTCGAAGAGAGGCAATCCTGAAATAGCGACGAAGATCAGCTACGGCTCGATAACGGCTTGCATATGTGTGCGAAATTACTTACAGGAGGAGGAAGGTGACGACAAACCAAGTGATGAGATAGATGCCGAGGGCACTGTCGAGCTCAGCCGAGTCGGTGTAGGCCGTGAGGATGCCTGAGCCAGGAATGTAGAGCAGGGCGAACGACAGCCAGAAGCCGCCATAGGATGTGAAGGCTGCAAATGACAACATCAGCTATCTGCGACATACGGAACTAGCGGACCGGACGGGAATGATGGCGGGAAAACATCGCCCCCAAACAGGGCAGCTTAATTGGCGATGACGCCCCATCAGGAAGTGGGGTTGCGCCAGTGATTCCCAAATGGGGCAGGACCACTACGCCCAGATTGCGATCTCAGCAACCAGACACGGATAGACGGCTTCTTCGAAATGGCGGAGGGAAAAAGTCAAGAATCGTATGAGCTCACCTGTCGCGCCAAACGTGTTTCCAGCGGCGAACTCCCACATGCCAGCGAGCATCTGGGCGAGGCCACCCACGCCGAGGGCCATGCCTACAACAACATTCGGGGTGGCAACATCCCGAACATTTGCGTTGTAGAACGAGAGGATGAGTGTCGTCGACGCGAATGAGAACAGACCGCTGCAGTAACGATGTCAATAAAGAAGAGAATACAGAATATATAGAAGACGCGTACAGAGGTCCAGGGTTGCCGAGGCGGTTGGGAGCCTTGCGCGCGGGGCGATGAGCAGCATTGACCGTGGGGACGGCCTCAGCAGTGTATTGCTCGCGTTTCTCAATGTCAGACATGGCGGCCGTAAGTAAGCGGGGTAAACAGACGAGAAAGTGAGCAGCTGGAGATGAGAGGCACTGAGGTGGAGGACCACTGGCAAGCTGTGGGGAGAACAGATTCTTGCTCGCTCGTCCTTTTCAACCCAGCTGACATAAGCCCTGTCTGTCGTCCAGATTCGTACTTTACCTTCGCCAGATCGCACTAGTGAACGAGCGTCTGCCTCCTCCCGAGCGTCTGGCGGCCCTCTAAGACCCTTGGGATTACGCCCACAAGGGTGATCATTTGTGGCGAGTGTCGCATGAGTAGGATTCAGTCAACACTCTGCCGAGGTCGGAGGTTAGTCTCGCAAGCCAGACTCTCACGGCATCCCAATTTGGGAACCCTACCGTGAGAGTCTGGTGTATTCCCAACAGGGAAGGCGGGCTCATGCGTTACGCGCAACTACTTCCAGCGCTTATTAAATCGCGTCTCTCTTCGCTGCGACGACCTCCTCTTGTCACCTCTCCCTGGCTCCGTCTGGCACTCGTTATCTCTCATTCATTGTCAATAAGTACTCCAGTGCAATAAAATGTCCTTTCCACCACATACACGCTTGAGAACGTCGGTGCACCATGCCGCTCTAGTCGAAGATACGGATTTCGAAGAGTCCGAAGCCGAATACACAAACTCGGAAGCCCCGCGCTCATCCCCTGCACCTTCTCTGCCTGCGATGTCTTCGCCAAGTCGTTATATAGCGAGGGACCTGGATACTCCATGGCCAGATGACGAAGATGACGGCGAGTTCACGGTACCAAAACAGCGTGCACCGCGACTGTCGGACGAGCAAAAGGCCCTGCTCGTACTTCGATACATGCGAGATTCTTTCAGCAGATTCTCGCTACGGCTGTTTCTTGAGACATGCTTCAAGTCCAACAATAAGGATATTCGTAATTTCACCGGCACTTTTCTTGAAGACGGCGGAGCGACCTGCTTGATGAAGCTTTGGTGGGATTTCCATCGGAGAGGTGCTTGGGAAGGAGCTATGGTGGATTGGTTGATGGAATGTGCATGCAAGGAATGCGAGAAGGAGTGTAGTGCTCTCACCAACAGGGCATCCGCGGGTCCTCATCGAGCAGAGGCGGCGGCATTAAAGGTCCCCTCCCATTCAGTGTCTGTGCCCACTGTACGAGACTTCACGTACGGTGATCTCCTCAAGCGCTATGAGCGAGTGACTCCACGCTTGCAGCAAATTCTAAAAGCTGCTATTGGCAAGGAGGGCCAGCCAGACAACGATGCTTCAAGAAATCCGGATCATGTAAGTACTCACATGTTAACGATCTGTCTGTGTGCTGATGACAAGTTTGGATCGCTATAGGGACGCACTACGATAACTTCGATGATCCTAAACCTTCGAAGCCGGGAAGTTAACTACCACGCTTGCGTGAATGTTCTTACGCTCTGGCAGTTGGGAGCTCCAAAACGACTGGTTCAGATTCTGAACCGCTTGGGGTTCTGTTCGTCTTATGAGTACCAAGGCCGTGCCGTGATTCGCCTCGGAGAAGATGCCCTTCGATTGGCTCGGCTGGCTGCAAATGACGAAGAGCTCATGAAGATGCTTGCTTACGATAACTTTAACTGGCGTTCGTTCGCATGGGAGACTTCGGCAACACATGGAACACTACAGCATGATCAAGTATCTGCTCTGCTGATTATACTTCAGGCTGCTCGAGATGCCACCCGCAACAATCCTCCGCCACCCGCACAACATCTCATGAGTCTTCAACGATTTGATGCACGATTTGGTTCACGCCATACACTCACGCCGGAAGACTCCCTCCAGAGTATCCTTCCCACCTTTGACGATCACCAGTCGTTTCGACGTACTGTGGTGCTTCATATACAACATATCCTGGCTACCGATATTCCTCTCTTCTCTCAATTCCGCGACTCCGTGCCAGCATTCAATGATCCCCGTGCCATTGCTCCACACAAGACTGAACGGCACTGGCTTCCGACGTTTGATCAGGAGCAGGCATCAACACGGGGAAATATGCAGGTCTTGGAACACTATCTGCTGGATGTCCTGCGAATGCGTAGAGAAATATTTGAAGAAGGGGCTATCATTGTTCTCGGTGATCGGTTGACAACTGCGCGCGATCGAGCAGCACAAGACCAGCGTGCACTTGATCGTTCTACGGATCGAGTGGACCATCTCTCGAGTATTAAACTTGCGAGTGGTATGATGCACCAATGCTTGAACATGGTGATAAACATTGCGCGTAATGCTTTCGGCGAGAAAGGCAGTAGCGATGCTGTCAGTCTCTCTACTTTGCGCAATCACCTCCCGAACCGTGATGGCCTCAACTTGAAGAAGGTCGACTTCTACGCGTGGCTGCGCTTTTTTGACACGATTCTTCGCGCACTCGTCATTACTGCCTGCCTTGCTATACTAGATGTGAACGACGGCGACACTGGCAGTCTCAAGGCCGTAGTGGAGAACTACACCGCACACGACTTCGCAACGCTCTGTACTCGCATCGCGGACGAACTCATTCTTCCCAGCCCAAATATGCTGGAGGCACAGGGTATCAAGACGCTCTCTGGTGACACCGTGAACGGACATGCGGTTTCTCTGGCGCACTCATTAATGACGATGCGCGAGATGCGAGACGCCATCAAGCATGGCCATCCAACACGGATCCTTACAATGCTCAAGTTCTGGACCCCTATGTTCTACGCTGGAGGCAGCTATAACTATAGCAACGAGTGCATGGAGCTCCTTCACAATCTGTTGGGCGAGTGGCCAGATGATTCCGCCGCAGTCATTCTTCCCGGCATGCTCGTCAATACTACTGGTAGGCCCGACGGCTTCAAAGAGGGAGATCTTGAAGTCGAGCACCTCAACAAAAGCATCAAAGATCGCGCACATGGTGCGAATGTTACTCCCGCACTCTTGGAGAAGGTCACACCAGCTCTTGGACAGGCGCAGGAGCTCTCACAGCGTATTTGTGAAGAACTAGGTGTCGAGGCACTCAATCAACGCCACTCACATGTGCGCCAGGAGAAGGATGTATCACTTCTAGTCACACAGCTCGTGAAAGCGAATATATTCCGCTTTGCACTTGACGTGAAATCTCCACATGCCGTTGTCCCGCTCTACCCCGAAGGTCTACGGAAGCTAGCTGGCACAACGGGTGGCCACGCAAAGCATCTTGCTCGTCATAAGCTCCGTCTTCGCACTAGACACACCTATTCAGAAGTAGGGGAACTTGGTGCGGAAGTAGCTCCAGTGGAGAATGAGCAAGAGCTGGCTAATGAGCTAGAGCTTGCAGTAGACTCTCACTCCCGCCAACTAGACTACTTCGTTGATTCGGACTCGGAGGACACTTCTCAGACTAGAACATTACCTCTACGCATGCCGGACTTTGATGCTACCAGCGATCTTGATGGTTTTGATAGTATCGACAGTTGAATATTCATGTACATATACCATGGAGACTAAATATTAAAAGCTTGTGCAAATGGCTATCAACCGTGGCTATTGGAAGCTGGCGAGGTTGATGCTTGAGCGACTGACGTTGGCTAAATTTAAATCTCTCAGTATTAGAGGCCAACAAAGAAGCAACAAACACGTTTACGTACAGTATTAACTTCGTCACCACTTTCTGTGCCCTCGCCTGACAGCAAACCAGCCGCAGCATGCACAGCAGCAAGTAATGGAGGTGAAATTTCCTTCCAATACGCTATCTGTACGAGCGGCCGTAAATCATCAATGTTTGCGATACAAGTTATGCGCTTTGTCAGCGCTTCGAGGTCCTTGTCTGAGATGAGGTCGCTGGGGCCTAAACCGATAAACTTCGATCTCCACTCGCTTCGCCATTTATCAAGTCGCCACCGCTTGAGGAAGAGAGATACTTGCTCTAGCTCTTCGTCGCAAAGGCCAGACCCCGACCGCTTCTTCTGAGAATCACTGGCTGGATCAACCATGATCCACTCGAAGGTGCGCGGAGGCAGCAGTGATGGGTGGCAGTTGGAGCAGCAGCGACGACCCGGATCACTGGCAGGTAGACGAGGGGGGTTTTCTAATACCTCGTCGATGGTTTGTTCAAGACAGCTGTCTGTTGTCCTTATAAGCTTCAGCAGACCCGGGTCCATGGAACTGAGTTTCTCGCCAGTGACGTCGTCATCGAGAAGTTCTGGCTGGACCATCAAGATACCCACTCCTGATGTTCCCTTCTCACGTCCAGCGCGGCCCTTGCGTTGTTCAAACTTCGCCAATGACAGATCCTTCAGAACTTGATATACGATGACTTGCGTGACAGCGGGAAAGTTAAGGCCAGCGCCGATTTTTTCCGTCCCGAGGAAGATTCGTGCTGGGCCACTGCGGAAGTCTCGCAGGGACGTATGTTCATGCTGCTTTGATAAACCAGCATGCAAGATTTCGAGAAGGTTAGGAGGTAGATGAAGATGTTCGAGACGCCGACGAAACCACCAATACATTTCATTGAGCATGTCGACGTTGTCACAGTAGATGATCGTCTTCGTAATTTGATGTGCTGTTGCGCCGTCCGGGAGCACGAAGACAAGATCAGCAAAGCTTGAAGCCTCATGTCGAAGTGGTACGACAACCGTAGATAGTTCTGGTCGAAAGTTACCTAGGTTGATGAGATGATGTTTCGGCTTGAGGCCGGCATATTCATGGAGGGAATGACGGTAGCTCAGAGGTAATGTCGCGGAGATCGCAACGAGAGGAATGTCTTCGCCGATGATGGGTCGTAGTTCGTGCAAACGAGAATACGATGTCCGCCACTCCCGAGACTCATGAACCAAGTGCGCCTCATCGATGTACACACCAGTGAGACGAGCCTGCACCAGTTTCGAATATAGTATCACCGAGAACGTGGGACTCTCCAGCATCTCGGCACAAACGAATACTATGTGGTAGTGCCCAGCGACGATACGGGCAATAACGTCTTCACTGTGTTTGTTTGAATGGATAAACACAGCGCGGAAGCCGAGCTTACTCGCACTAAACATACCGTGTCAGTGAACATGCCAAACTTAGTCATACGTGCGACGTACTTTTCTTCACCCTCAAGCCCAAGACTTGTGTACGGTGTGACTACGAGCGAGATACCTGTCTTCGCGACCAGCAGTGGCAAATACCAGAGCAGGGACTTGCCAGCTCCAGTGGGGGCCACAACTACAATGTCCCCCATCTGCCTAACCACCACATTCGCACATTGCATTTGAAAGGCTCGGAGATGACATCCATCTGGTATTAACTGAGCTGAACAGGCGAGCCGGTTCCAATGCTCTTCGTCTAGCAGCTTTTTGGGACGACGTGTCTTCACTGGGGTCTGTGCTTCTGCCGCTTTGAGCTTTTTGCGGGCAGTTGGAGTGAGTTGATATGGCGAAAACGATGGTGGCTTAGGTGTAGCCTCCCAACCACTGCGGAAGAACTTCCGCTTGCGCTGATTGCCAACTTCGACGAGAGGGGACGAAGGCTCAGAGAAGCGTTCCGGCAGGGGGAATGAAGCAGATGGTGATTGTGGAGGGGGATCCGTCGAGGTATCGTGCCCTTGAGCAGTTCGTTGGGCACGGGTTTTTCGACGCGGAGGCCAGCGAGGAGTTGGCGTCGTAGGCTCCGTATTCTCCATAGTAGCACACGGGTTTAGAGGCGTAGAATGTATATTTGATTAGATAATTGTACTGATATGACCTGACAGAAGTAAAAGAATGATTACGCCATATGAGCGAGCCAGGGAGAGGTGACAAGAGGAGGTCGTCGCAGCGAAGAGAGACGCGATTTAATAAGCGCTGGAAGTAGTTGCGCGTAACGCATGAGCCCGCCTTCCCTGTTGGGAATACACCAGACTCTCACGGTAGGGTTCCCAAATTGGGATGCCGTGAGAGTCTGGCTTGCGAGACTAGTCGGAGGTCCCTGCACAAACATGATTGACCTCCTTGTCCCCGAGAGAAAGCTGCCAAGTCGGTGTACAGCACGATATGCATCCGACTTTGAATAGCACCAGCGCCTATACGCACCTAACGAGACTCGTGTTCACTCCGAATTTGACTGGCAAATTGTCTGGCCCGGTACGATCAATGAATAATCATGAGCCTGCCCCGCGGGGTACCCGAGACTAGCACAGCATTTGTAGGCCCTACGACTCACGAATTTGACTAGGCAAGACATATTCATCCCCTCCGTACCTGTGGAGGCAAACGTAATAAATAAGGCCACGTCAGAACCGGGAGAATCAGACCCCTAGACACAGCGGTCTGGAGGTGGGAATGAATGGAAGATAACGCACCAGTACGCTATACGAACATCCCAAGAATCACGCAGCATCAACCACATGACCCTTCCCCCGTCCTCGTTGCCCCTTTCTCCGAGCCAAACACCCAGACTTCCCCACCCCCAGACTCTCTTCCATTCAGTTGATGTTACGCCTAGGAAAAAGGATGATGATAGAGCGGTTAGTCTAACTTACTTTTGATTGATTGATTCATCGATGGAAAAACATGAGCTGAATCGTGGAAGCCGTGCTTCCGAGAGATAGAGGGTGTGGGGCCCCATGCGAATGTAGATCTTGGAACCATATGTTCATCCGTAGTTGACCATGATGGTTGGTGACTTTGAGGGTGGTTACGCCATAGTAGACATTTGAGTGATAGATCCGCAAGACATACGGAGAGACCAAACAGAGAGACATGCGAAATCCTGGCAGGGACGACGCAAACGACATCCCTGCATCGGACTCTCGATGTCTGCAAGGTGAGCTCCCGTCGGCGGCGGCGCATCGCTCGTCTCGCTATCTTCGACGTGCGTCACGAACGAAAACGAGAAACCCGCGAAGTTCGCGACACGCTGTCCATTGGTTCCTGCGAAGCCTGGATAGATCGCCGTAGATGCAGCAGGGAAGAGACGAAAGGTAAGAGGTCGACGTGTCAGAAAGTCCAAGGAGGGAAATACAAGTGGCAAAGAAAGAAAGAAGGAAAAGACAGGCAGGCAAACGAAGAGCGTTCAGATTTATAGTGAGCAGGATGGATGGACGTCGCGTAGTAGCCGGCTGAGAACACCTGTCGGGAGAGCGGACGCCCGCCCGTGTGCCCAATCAAGGGAAGGTCGCTGCGGGGATGTCGACTCGGCGATAGAAGACAGTAAGCTCGTAGAGACTGCCTTTCGAGAGTGGTAGAGGTGCAGCTGAGATCGAGCCGGCGAGAGAAAGCCTGAGAACGAAAGTAGAGCGAGAGAAGGGGACGAACACAGAGATGGGCCACGCCGTCACCAGGCGCAGGGCTTTATAACAAGGCGACCGTCGGAACTGATAACGGCTTCGAAGCCGGCCGCGTCCTGTAGTTTCTGTTGGTGTTGTCTTCCTCAAACGCACGCGATAGCGGCGATGACCAGTACAGGTGCGCTTGTCGCCCCGGTCAAAGTCCACCTCATATGGCGCATGGGAATTATTGGGTGGCGTTTGGAAGCGATAGGCCGCGGAGGTGAGGTGCGTTGAGGAGCCAATGGAAGGAGGAGTGTTGTACGGTGAGGGATTGGGCGTAAAGTATGCGCTATATTGAGAGGAGGAGCAGGTGGGAGGTGGACGCGGATGGAAAGACGCGGTTCCGGGACCTTGGTGACAGGGATTTCGGATAGTATGATGGCGATCTGTATAGTGACGTTCGTGTGGGTGCAGATTTGAGAAGCCGGTGGAAGGTCGTAACCTACGAGCTTTAGAAAGCCGGGCGCATTGGTAGTCTGGGACGGGTGGTTTTTGTTGACGGACGAAGATACAGTGAGCCAATGCACAGGTAGCGTGTTCCGAGAGCGAACGTGTTGTAGAGCATGGGCCTCATCATGCATGATGTATGTTTAGGTTCGCTAGCGTCGAACGCATGAAGCTTTCGTTCTATAGGCGCGAGCCTTTGACCTGAAAGCAATTGCGCAAAGACGTAAACATATCGAACTTTGGTACTACTTAACCTGATCCTGCACTCACCTCATCTTAGCAAAAGTTCATACATAGCAACAAACCACGTGAATAAGATTCATACATAAGTACACTTTGGAGCGATTTACTCACCTAAACGCCTCAAGTTCGTATGTCGATCAACTTATCGCAATCCTCCAACGATCCTCAACCGATCCCTAGGTCCCTCCTACTCATTTCCATCAAATCACCACGCAAAGACCTCCAGGCAACGACAAGCACAGCAGGAGGGGGGAGGAGCAGCACGAAGAGCGGAGGGCGGAAAAGCGCTCAACTCATGCAACCTACGCGGTATACATACTCGGTGGGACATTCTCGGGATCTGCAAACAAAATCTTTGCTCTCGTCCATGTCTTCCGAGAACCCGAGTGTTATTTCGATAGGTCTGCTCCAGTCCTGTCGCGCCCGAGCGAATACGAAGGCGTAGAGCTGCGTGCATCTGGACGAGAAGCTTGTTCGGCCGAAGTAAAATGGGCGCTAGTAAGGCACAGAACCGAGTTTTTCCGTGTGCGTCTAGGAGGATTGGGTGAGGGAAGATATTGGCGCTACGAGCTGGTCCGGGGCTGTCGGCCGAAATTGTGGTGATTTCCACCATGGACGAGTGTGGAAAGTAAGAACAAGTTGTGGAAGATAGCATAAAATCCTTCGCGTTACCGATGACTTTGAGAGATAAAGAGCATAGAACGTAGAGTAGAGAGCAAAATACATATGGATAATGGTAGCCGTGTTTTTACACAACTTCAGCCTTGCAGCAACATTCGGCCGTGGCAGAAAGCGTGGCACGAGAACTTGAAGGACTCTGGGGTGGACGCATCCACAAAATTTCTGACAGCGGTGTTTCTGTAGGTGCAGAATTCTGTCAAAAAGGCTTCGATACTGTCAATACTCGTCTCCAGGATCGAGAACTGGCGCAACTGGACAAGAGGATCTTGCTAAACGTATTCAAGAACTTCCCGCAGATCATTCCAGCTGGCCCAATATCGATAGACGTTAGGCGAGAGCTGGTCGCACAGCCGGGGAGTGCCGTAGGTGGCACAAGTGGTGCGAAAAACGCCCGGGACCCCGACTCACTCGTTAGCGCAAGCCTGGCCACTGTGCATCTTTTCCATTTACAGGCGTTAAGCTGCCCATTGAATACATTGAGAATTTGCCTGTAAGATGCATTCAGCATTGATTGAATTTGTTTGAAGAATTGCAGAGGTAAATCAGGCTTCAAAGGCAGGCCAGTGACACATTTCCACTGCCTTATTGGGAAATACCATTGATACTCAAAACAAATCGACCTAAAGTCGACCTCGTGTCCCATAAAGACCTGGGTGATATTATATAGACTCAACATGGTCCTTCTCGCTCAGTTACATGAGTATATTTGAGAAATTTCGCTGTGTACTACCGCAATCCCCGAGCTGGTGTTCTGGGGCTCCGGGCGTCCGCCGCACCACTCGCGCCACCTACGGCATTCCCCGGCTGTGCGACCAGCTCTCGCCTAACGTCTATCGATATTGGGCCAGCTGTCATAGTTCACCCACGCTATTGATTTAAGTAGGATATGTGTCGTATGAGGGACGGGAAGTAAGTAAGCAATGATGAGTTCTAATTAGCACACCAGTCACTATACGATAAGAATAGATTCAAATTATCTTGAAATACTCACCGATAATGCTACACCCCGACGGCGGGTCTCCGAACGTATCCGCCCGCCTCCGGATGAACGTTGTCCTGCATCGACATCAGCCAAATACACATCCGAAACGCTCCGTACAGCATCTCAGAAGCATAGCTATCGTGCGAGTATGAAAGCTATATAAACTCCGAGACATTGCGCGAGGAATTACTTGCTCTTGTCGTCGAGCCAAGCAATGCGAACATGCTGCCTCTTTGGCCTTTATCAGTCTACCCTGTGTCGCCAAGTCGCCAAGTGTTAGCATGAAGATCCAGGAAAGGTTGGGATGGTCGAATGGCGCGTACGGTTGTTGAATGAGGGTCAGCGTTTTCGAGTGGTCGAGATTGTAGCTTGTAAGTTTCTCATGTCAGAGCAGAAGGTACGATACCGTTTCCTTAGTGTTCGTCTGTTGTGCTTGCCTATTTCGCTCGCACATTCCATCCTCGATAAGGTCAGTGTATCCAACGAGGTAAGTTCAAGCACTTTGACCTTCCGCGTCGTGCACAATGCGTCGGTTTTGATTTTGATGCGCCTTGACAAAATCAGCGCTTCCCGTCATTCTACCGTCGACGTCATATTCACCTTCAACCTCGACAATCACCACGACTCACTGATTGTTTGAACACAGAATCTCGATCTCAACCAGCTTCACATAACAGCATGAGGGCCAACGAGAATATCATTATTGTCGACGATCAAGTCGTCTTAGTTCCCTATAGGTACGGCTTCATGTGTTATCACTTACTGGGTAGGGTCACCACATTGGGTCTCACGATAACGACATTGTGTTTCTAGGAGAGAACACGTAGCCGTGAGTACTTCAGTACTGTTCTTGGCCTCCAAGAATTTACTATGTTCCGTGGCTAAATCTGATCAAGCGGTAAGCCAGAAATATCACGAATGGATGGCTGATCCTACCCTGCAAGAGCTGACGGCAAGCGAGCCGCTCACTCTCGAGGAAGAGTACGATATGCAAAGTAAGAGTCGCCTTCTTATACTCACCTGGCGGTTGTTTCTAAGGCCCCGTCTTCCTTCATTTGAACAGAGAAATGGCAGCAAGACGAAGATAGTAAGTATAATGCAGTCAATACTCCCCTACCGCCTCTGTCTTCTCCTCATAAGGGCCATGAGGAAACACATCCCCTTTCGCACACTCACAACACCACACAACAGAACTAACATTCATCATTTGTGCGCGCACAAACGATGATCCTATCGACTCGGTCACGAGTCCCTCTTTGACGATGATTGGCGACGTCAACTTGTTCCTCAAAGGATTGTCAACTGATCCCGAATTTGAGGTCGAAGTCGAAATCATGATAGCAGGTGAGTCACGCTTCAACGCAACCGCACTTTATTCGAATTCAGATTTCAGCTTCCGCCCATTCACTTCTGTCCCGTTCCTGTCTTCTTTCCCGATCTATGGCCTGTTGATCATGATCGCCTACCTACCTACCTACTACTTACCCCGGACCGAATTCGGTTTGGTTTGTTATTTTCTGGGTGGTTTTGGTTTAGCACCGCGCCTCATTAGTCGCTAGTCGCTATGCGCGATTACCCCACAAGTTCTTCCCCGCATTTTTGACTGTATTCCGAGCCCTTGTGACCATGAGAATGACGCTAACGGAACGACGCTTGTCGCCACAACATGCAGAATCCGTCTATCGAAGAAAGGGGCTCGCCATCACCGCGCTGCAGCTCATGCTTTCCTATGCGACGTCCCCCTCGGCCTCGGGAGACGCAGATGGTCACAGCCCGCTCCCGGTGCCAAGGGAGAAGCTCGTTGTGCGTATCGGGGACAAGAACGAGCCAAGTATTCGACTGTTCAGGAAGTTGGGGTTTGTGGTTACGAAGCACGTCAAAGTGTTTGAAGAGATTGAGATGCGGTACCAGAGTCCGTCAAATTCAGACTCAAAATCAAACGAGGAGGGAGGTGTAGGTGGCCATAGCACCGAGGGTACGGTACTGAAATGGCGAGCAGGTGAAATCAAACGTGTAGCATGAGACTGGGCAGTGCGCACAATCATACTGTAATAATAATTGATGTTTAGCGTTTGATCTTGACCTCCAATTTGAATGATTGGATGGTAAGTACGGCGGGGAGAGACGATTGTGGGGGAGATATTCGAATTCATTGTGATGCTTGCGATCGAACCCAAGTTGGGAAGGAGGATTACGCCGCCGGCCTGAGCGGTGTGCCTCGCACGGATGACTCTTCTCCTTCAGGGATAGTCTCCGAGCGGCCTGCCGCATGCTCGCCTTTGCACTACACTTACATCGTGTGTTCATGTTTCTTGCGACTCTCGCATTAACCAGGATACGACTGGCCAGCCAAGACGCAAAGGAAAGGGACGTTGAGGCCCCGAGTGAAGCTGTCTGTTGGTCTCATTATCGAACGGTTTCGTTGTCTAGTGCGTTAGGGGTGGACGTGCACTCCTTTGCACAGGTTCCTCGATGCGATCGGGCGAGAAATCGCACTATCTGATTTTGAATATCAGACGTCTTACGACTCGATATCTGATCAAAATCGCGCGCGAAGTTCAATATGTAACGTACACCGACTTTGATTGGCTGGGGGCCGAGTACCGAGCAGCCGTGTTCCGTCTGCAGCCTCGTCATCATGGTTATTATCGTCTGGATACTACGTTGTAAGTGATCATTGGCTTGGTCGTACGAGATCAAATACATTGTGCGAGCCCCTGAAGGCGGCAACTCTCTTTTGTGCGAGAGGACGGCTTTGGGGAGATCAGTGGGAAAGGGACTGCGGACGATGTTCAACCTGGGAGGTTCTCACACTGGCCTCTCTTCCGAGACGAATAAACATGTTCGCATAGGCACATATACAATTCTAGCACGAGCGATTCCTGAAGAAAGCCATCGAAACACTCCAGGCGCACTTGATTCTAGCAGCGGACGTCCGCTGTCCGGAGGGCTGCCCAGTCTTGACGAGTAGATTGCATGTCAGGGTGGACAGCTGACCAGGGGGATATTTCGATCTGGACGTAAGCATGGGAAACGGACAATCGAGCAAGCGGGCACTGCACAGGGAAGGGTGGTGGCTTGGTTCCACGCGCTAGTTTTAGTGGCGAATGGGATGCCTCATTCCCGGCTCGGCTCAACTGTCGCAGGGGGTGTGATCACTCAAGGCTCTTTAGATCGCAATTACACATCCCCATGTGAGCGCGCGAGAAGACCCAATTAGAGGCTCGGGAGATAGTTTCATGATGAGGAGGACTTGGGATTTATAATGCCTCGAGAAAGGCGGAATCTATCCTCCATCTCTCCTCTCCTTCTCCCTCATCCACTCTTCCTTCCTCCTACCACCACTCGACCACCCATCTCCCTTGCACTTTTATTGATCGATAATGCCCGAGATCTTCAAGAAGACGTTTGACACGCCCGCGTACAAGGGATCGGTCGAGTTCAACACTGGTCTGTACATCAACGGCCAGTGGGTCGACGGTTCTGAGGGTGGCTTTATCGAGTGAGTGTCCTTCTTACGCTGTCCTGTACTGCGCTGGGGGTACGTCGCCTTCGAAATGTGGGGCAATTTGCACTAGCAGGCACTAGTCTCCTTTCCCCACACTCATCGAGTCGAGCCTCGTCTGGATCGCCGTCATCCCCCTTATCAATCTAAGCGCGCTATCCCCGGGCCGTCCATAATAGACTTGATTGACTGACGATCGTTCCTTCTCATCCAGTGTCATCAACCCCTCCAATGGCAAGATCATCACTCGTGTCTCCGAGGGCACTGAGAAGGACATCGACGCCGCCGTCGATGCTGCCCACGTCGCCTTCGAGAGCGTCTGGGGCCACAACACACCCGGATACGCCCGTGGCGCCTTGCTCTACAAGCTTGCAACGTTGATGGAGAAGTACGAGGATGAGCTCGCCGCTCTTGAGTCTCTCGACAACGGCAAGACCTTTGGCTGGGCGAAGAAGGCCGACTTGGCCATGTCCATCGGTACCATCAAGTACTACGCTGGTTGGGCAGACAAGATCCAGGGCTCGACGATCGAGACCAGCATCGACAAGATCGCCTACACCACCCACGAGCCCATCGGTGTCGTTGGCCAGATCATTCCTTGGAACTTCCCTCGTGAGTAGTGTATGCTATCCATTACTAGGAATACTCACTAACATCGCCATGCAGTCATGATGATGGCATGGAAGCTCGGCCCCGCCCTTGCTGCCGGCAACTGTGTTATCCTCAAGCCCTCCGAGTTCACCCCCCTCACCGCCCTCTTCACCGCTAAGCTCGCTCATGAGGCTGGCTTCCCTCCTGGTGTCGTCAACGTCGTCAACGGCTACGGTGCCGTCGTCGGTAACGCCATCGCCCACCATCCCCGCATCGAAAAGGTTGCCTTCACCGGTTCGACTCTCGTAGGTCGCAAGATCCTCGAGGCTTCTGCACGCACGAACTTGAAGGACACCACCCTCGAGCTTGGTGGCAAGAGCCCGAACATCATCTACGACGACTGCGACATCGAGCAGGCTGTCGACTGGACTGTTCACGGCATCTTGTGAGTACTCTCATTCATCGAAGTAGATCTCGGGACTTATCTCGTTTGTGCAGCTGGAACCACGGTCAGGCATGCTGCGCTGGCTCTCGTATCTTCGTCCACGCCAAGATCTACGACGAGTTCCTCGCCAAGTTCACTGAGCGCACGAAGCAGGTCAAGCTTGGTGACCCCTTCGACCCTACCGTCTACCAGGGTCCCCAGGTTTCCCAGGCTCAGTTTGACGTATGTCCTCTCCTTCTCCTCTTACCTTTCTCTTATCTAACTCACACTCTCCACAGCGCATCATGTCCTACATCGACATCGGCAAGAAGCAGGGCGCCACCGTCCACCTCGGTGGTGAGCGATTCGGCGAGGAAGGCTACTACATCAAGCCCACCATCTTCACCGACGTCAAGAGCGACATGACCATCGTCCGGGAGGAGATCTTCGGCCCCGTCGGTGTCGTGATCAAGTTCAACGACGACGACGACGTCATCCGCCAGGCCAACGACACCATCTACGGTCTCGCTGCCGCCATCTTCACCAAGAACATCGACCGTGCTCTCCGTACGAGCCAGCGGCTGCGCGCAGGTACCACCTGGATCAACTGCGCCAACCAGCTCCACCCGCAGATTCCTTTCGGTGGCTACAAGCAGAGTGGTATCGGCCGCGAGTTGGGCGAGTATGCGCTTGAGCACTATACGACCGTCAAGGCCGTGCATATCAACCTTGGGCACACTATCTAAGGGTGATTAGAGGGTCGGGTTTTGTTCGTACTTATCTTATTGCTCTCGCGTTGTCTGTCTCGTTTTTTCTTCTACTCTGCATGTATGGATTAGGTATCCAGTAAGAAAGCAATGTATTATATCTTGCACTCTCACTCTTGTTTGTAAATGCGTGTTGATTGGTCTCGTGAGCTCAGTGTTCGCTAGGTCGCTAAGGGCACCGCGGAAGAGCAAAGTTTCGACTGTGGTTTTGTCTACATGGCTGTAAAGTTTGTAGTTACTCACCTAGTGAAATTCGCACCTGCAGGGCTTGGGCGACGTCGAGCGGGGTACTTACATTTGTTGAGTTTGCGTATCGTATGATGGGTGCATTTCATGGCGACTTACATGCATATAGCCTACTTAGCGTGTTCAAGTAAGTAAAATGCAACACGCAATTAAAGAGCCCAATTTGACTAGAATAGTGCGCTGGCGCCTACTAAGCGGGAGTGTGACATGACTATCTGTGACTTCACTCACTTGTGACGTCGACGTCAGAGTTGAGAAAGCTTCCGACCTCACGCATCTCTCCTGCGGCATCTTCCAAACCTCGCCGTTCATATTGCAGTCAAGTCAATGTGTCTATCACGTTGTCGCTTGCAGCAAGAACCACTTCTATGTGGTTCTCATCAAGGTACTTTATTACGAAGCTGACCGTATTCAGCAAGTAACGTACTTGCGCTCCAAGGCACAGGGGCACAAGACTGCTCTTGGAGGTACACACCGTTCGATCGGAAGCAGTATCGTACTTCGTCACTTGCAGCGTACGCACAAAAGCCTCTCTTATGCGCGTTGTCTGTGCGGATGATTCGAGCGTGTTCTAGAGCTGCGGTGAGTTCACGTTCGTGAGTGTTTTCTACAAGGTTCGGAGGCTGATCACGACGACGCCCAGCAAATGAGATTGGATGGAATAGGTAGAATGACAAGAAGAATGAAGAGGACGTCATGATGTGTGCGGTCCAGGGACCAAACAAAGGCGCAAAGCAAAAAGGATTTGAAGCCTGTCGTTGCGCAATATCCAATCGGCGATGGCGTTCCACTCCACCATAACCACGATGCCCAGAGTTTGACAAGTATTCTTGTGCCTCCTCTGGATCGTAGATGGCTGTGTTCTACTGCCAAGCCGCGCAGACCAACACCCGCGAGAGTGAGTGAGCATCGAAGAGAAGCGCTATGAGAGGTCTCGATGTGGCCGAAAAGGGAAGGTGAACAAGAAGGAGCACCTCATGTGATGACGTGCTCACCACGCGTGGTTATGTCGAAAATGAATCCTCCTCAGAATCTGACGTCAATCTCTATCCCATACACCCTGTGCCCGCAACATCACCTCGTTCTGGCTGAACGATGTCATCCCCTCCACCTCCGCCCCTCCCCTATAAAACAGCCAAGCAGCCTCCCGCCACCAACTCCCCCTCCTCGTTCACGACCCCCTCTACGACCCACGACTAAGTGTCTGTCGCTGCCATCATGAAGGCCGCCACTTCCCTCTCCCTTCTTGGCCTCGCCACTGCCGCCACCGCCCAAAATGCGAGCGCCGTTGCAGGCCTCGTCGGCGCCCTCACGTCGGCTGGTCTCACACAGCTCGTGAGCATCGCGTCCACCCTCAATGGCACGAGCGCAGGCCAACAACTCTTGCAAAACATCACCAGCGGAGACCCATACCTCATCTTCGCTCCCAACAACAACGCTTGGCAGACAGCCCCTTCCAACGTGACGGGAAACACCACGGTCCTCACCGACTTCTTCTCCTACCACATCGTCCCTGGCAACTTCACTGGTGCCGCGACGAACTATCCCAATGTTACTCTTGGTCAGACGTTGTACCGTGACCCTTCACTCACCGCCGTCCACCTAGAGGGTGGCAAGCCGCAAGTTGTCGCATGGGCTGTTCGTGGCGATAACAAGACCCACGTGTTGAACCAGCGCAACGACTCTACTGTCCTCAACCAAACCACCTACGGCAACCTCTCCATCTTCATCGTTGACCACATCTTGAACATCCCCGAGACGCTCGAGGCGACAATCCCGACGAATAACGGCTCACTCACAGGATTCCAGACTTTGCTGCAGTCGGCGCAGGTGGATTACTTTGAACCAACGACGAACCAGACTTCTCAGGTTTCCTTCTTTGACGCGCTGAACACGAGGTACTCGGGATTCACGTTGTTCTCGCCTAACAACTCTGCCATCGACGCTGCGAACAGCACGTTGGCGGCCTTGAACCAGACAGAGGTGAACAACGTGTTGTTCAATCACGTATGTATTTTTCTCTGTACTCTTTTATGTAGTAAGTTACTGATCACCTTTTCATCTGTTAGTGGATCAACGGCACGACCCTCTACTCTCCCCTCCTCACTGGCTCCTCGAATTTCACGTCCGCAGCTGGCGAGAGCTTCTCCTTCTCCATCAACTCGACTGGCCAATACATCACCTCAGGCAACACCACCGCGCGCATCATTCAACCCGACGTACTCCTCCCCAACGGTGTCGTCCACATCATCGACACTGTCCTCGTGAACACGGCAAATGATACGAGTGCTGCCAGCTCTGCGTAAGTCTCACCCTTCCTTCATATCATCCCTATATATTGATCACTCTATACCAATATATAGAATCTCGTCTGCTGCCTCAGCCGCGACTGAGACCGCCGCCTCGCAAACTGCACCCATCGGCTTCTCGGAGACTCAGGGTTTGGCCTCCGGCACATCCAGTGCCAACGGTGGATCCAGCAGCGGTGGCTCAAGCTCTGGCGCTACGCTCAGCTTTGGTGCTCCCACCAAGGGCTTATTAGTCGCTGTAGCTGGTGTAGCTGTCGGCGGATGGATGACCTTGTTCTAAGTCGACCAGTCTCCTCTGAGACTACGTTTGATGAGTTTGATGAATCTTTGTTACGCACGTACACGTTATTTCATGCCTGGACCCTTTGCTTCCCTGTACTACTTAGTATAGCCTTCATTTTTATTAAATCCGCTTCATGATCATTGATTAGTTATATCTCACTTGGTATTCATTAGTACTCTACGCCATTCACGTCTTATGCATATGTTTGAAAAGTCAAGCCATTGCTACATTCCATCGTAAGTCATATACATTGTCATTGTTACAGTACAAGAGAGTAGTGGTAAGTCAATACCAGGCATTGGCCAGGGATGATCGATGATGTCATGTCGCGCGAGGTCTCCGGGCCGGGCGTTGTGGACGCTCTGATTAGTGTTGCTCACGGTTCAGCTCCTTAGCCACGAGCCGTGTAGCTGAACCGTTTTGAAGCCGAGCTAAGCCGAGCCATCAGTGACCGGCTCTTGCCGGTTCAGCTTGTCACGGCTCACGGCTCATAAACCGGCTGTGACGGCTTAAGCCGGTGATCCATCCTGGCAATGGACAAATTTACCGATCCTTTACACATTTGAATAAAATCAGTCAGAATGCAATTAGGGTGAGTCTGCAGTACTCACAGACATATTTCCGAGGTTTTTTCAGCAGAATTGTGAAGTGTAGGTAGCCAGAGAGGCAAGGTTAGTATCGGCCCATAGAACGTGAGGACGAGGCGCCCGTATTGATGGCTCATAACCAGCTGAGCCGTAGCCGTTTGAACCGAGCCGTAACTTGGCGGCTCGGCGTGGCTCGGTTCATCACTTCTCATCAAAAGCCATCAAAGCTGAACCGTGCTGAGCTGGGCTGCGCCATGAGCAACACTAGCTCTGATTGCTTGATTTGGCAGGAGTGACGGACGACACGTCAGCAGGGTAGGCGCGCATGCGAGAAAAGTAGAAAATCATTCTCGCTTGAATCTGGATACTCGATACACTGGAACTATGATCCTCTCTATGCATACGAATGCTACCTTGAGAGAGAAGATACTACTGGCTACTATCTTTCTTAGTCAGAGGAGCCATCGTATCGGTGAGGGATGAAGGATGAGTGGAATCCTTGGGTTTGGGTACGTCTGCAATGACACGAATAGGGTTCAAGGTGACTAATGCCACCACAGAAATACCCAGTAACACTGAATTCTTGAAGACAAGCATGAATGTCCTGGCGGTGTGGCTGCTATGGGGAAGTCCCTCGCGTAGCTCCAGGTCCTCTGGACGGGACCAGGGCATATAGTGACGAGCCGATCTGGACTTCGGAGACTCGGGAATGTTGGACATCCTGGACTCATAATCACCGCCTGTCTAGTATTATCTTGAAGAGTGCCGTGTACTATGGGTTGGTCGTTCCGGCGTGGGGAGATCTATCGTCAAAATCTGCAAGCGACTCCGAGACGAAGATATGTATTTGCTCAGCTAAAGTCCAGTAAGTAGCAACCAATCTGAAACCGCATTCCTGAATTTAATGTGACGTAGGAATTGGTTCAGAGGGAATACAAGCTTTCAATAGCGTTGCCTGTCCCTGCGGGGCCCGGTCTGCAAGTTCAAACCGATGACTCCTTGGGAGATGGAAGGTGGTTACTACTCTAAAGGGTCAGTATGGTCTGGAATAGGTCAAGAGTGGGAAGCGATGCGTACCAAGGATGTTTTTGATCCTGAGCCGAGGGGCGCAAAAAAGTGTCCTCGTCGTACGTCCTGCTGCGTTTGATTGCAAGGTACTAGTATCTAATGATGTTGTTGCGCTCAGCTTGACGAGGGAACTCCCCATCCGTCGGCAAGTGTGGTATCTCCTATACCTGAGGAACGTGGTGGAGACTCTACTTTGAGCTCTGTTTTTGCTTGGGTTTGAATAGTGACGAATATGCTGCGTAGTCTGTCTATAGCAGATGCTCACTATGATTTGCAGCTTCTGCCGTTCGCATGTGCATCGTCGCCAGCAAGCCTCGCTATTTACTCTTCCGTTTGCCAAATATGCACGATGCGATATCAATTTGACCAGCCAACGAAACAGTAGCCTTGCGAGGAAGTGACCAGTAAGTGACATGTTTTGAGTTGATAGCTGTTCTTGAGCTTACCACCTGAATTTAGAGGCCGTATGAGATCATATCTGCATCAGGATAGAGTCATTGCAGGACGCGTCTGAGGTGGTTTAAAGCTGTAGAAGTTTTGCAAGCATTTAGGGAGTGTAAATGGTATGTTAAGTGTTTCAGAGTCGCCGATAGCTGTTCAACGGCTCACCCACCGAATTAGGGGCCTCTATGAACGCACGTCCATACAGTGCTATGTGCTTCAAAAGAGCTCGTACTTTGCGTGTATGGTGGTGTAACACAAAAGAGGTTATTGCACGTACATGCGTGGTTTCCCCAATAGGCGATTCAGTAAATGAACACCTGCCTCTTTGGGAGTGGCGGCGTTTGAATCTCTCCCCGCTCGTTTAGATCATTCGCACGCGACATCTGTGCGGTACCTCACACAATACGGCAGCGACACATCACAAGGGTGCTATCTTCTCTCCACGCCGAGTAAGTGCCTCATTAGGGATCCCTTTACCAATATCAGTAGACTTATGCACGACCTCTAGCAGGTTTAACCATGGCTATTGCACCACTCACACTCAGGCGTCGAAAAGTACTTCCGTTGACGGCGCACAAGGAACACCCTATCACTAAACTTCCTACCGACATCATGATGTACATCTTCATGCATGGGATGGAGCTTCAGAGACAGTCGACCCTCACGTGCGTTGCCTTCGAGAGGTGGTCGCAATACTTCTACGAAGAGAGCCACGAGGCACCTTCCGAACCATCCAGCACATCATTCCAAGAAGCCATTTCCCAAGTATGCAGGAGTTGGCGGAGGTTGACGTTGAGCATGCCTTTGCTATGGAAGTACCTTGACTTCTTGGAGGGACCACCGTATGAAAGGTCGTTGGAGTGGATTCGGCGGTCGAAGCAAGTGCCCCTTGACATATTCATCCATCTTCGCCGTGAAGACCTTCGCAAGAAAGCCCCCCAAAACAGCACACAGCAAATCAATCCGACCTGCCTCAAACTTATCATGGACATCCTCCTCCCGCTGCTTCCCCGCTGGAGTTCCTTCGTTTTCTACGCGGACCGCGCCTTGCATTTGACAAACGTTATCGAGAAGCTCTCAGCCGTGGATGAAGCACCCGAACTGCGAACACTCGTTCTACACACCAGCGACGTTTATGACGACGTCGATGACACTACTCGTCGCATCATCGCAACCAACGAACGACTTGCCAGTCAAAGCCGCCGCCTCTTTGAAGGCCACATGCCCAAGCTTCGCATCCTGAAGCTATCCCGCGCCATCTTCTCCTGGAAGTTGTCCAACCTCCTGCGGCCCCAGAGCAACCTCACCTGCTTGAGTATCTCCAATGTTGACGTGGAGTGCTCCGTCACCCTCGACCAGTTCCTCGCCATGCTGCGAGCTTCTGCCCATCGCCTTCAAACGCTGAGGTTGTTCCGCTTCTTCCCCGAAGTTCAGTCTCCAGCAGGCAACAGTCAAGCACAGATCACCCCCAAAAAGAAGAAGACAGTTATGCTGCCGGCACTCACGCGTCTCTCCTTCAACTTTGTCGATCCGTTGGATATAGTTCTCCTTCTGCGACAGATCAGCGTCCCGCACCTCGAAAGCCTCACGTTGGAGCTGTGGTCTCTCACCGGACGCGGATCCAACTTTGAAGAGCTATTCACGGCCGCCGGAGACAGTGTTGCGGCGAAGAGCTTGAAGCATTTGTGTATAATGGACATACGTTCAACCTCACCGGCTCAAGGGAACCTTGCAAATGCGGTGTCAGACGAAGAGAACACTACCATTACGTCTTTCTGGGGCAAGCTGGCGAACCTCGAAGTACTTGACGTCGACGAAGTCATCACAGTGGATGACGGGTTCCAGAGGGCTTGGAAGATGGAGAAGACCTTTCCGCGTGTCGACACGCTTTGTGTTACGGGTGAGATGACGATCCAGGGTTTGCGGAGTTTGGTGGAGAGTACCGATAGTGCACGGCCTCTCAAGACGGTTGTGTTATTGGGCAATCTGGATCCGGAGATGGTGCAGCGTCGGTCAAAGGAGGAGGGTTGGAGTGGACCGAAAGTTGAGTATATTTAGTGACGAAGTATCTACGATAGATTTCGACAAGATCAAACGGTGGTATATGATTATCGTAGATGTATGGTAGTACATGGGGTGGACAAAGCAATAGGTGGATTAGATGAACATATAATTCCTATGGGAATAGGAGCAAGACTTGTGACCACAATAACGGCTATCTCGACTTGGATACATACCCAATCTGCTCAAGAAAACGGCAACTCTTCCTTGATTGACTCATGTTTGATACCATCATCGACGACCGACACCAACGAGAATTCTGCATCTTCATTCTTCATCTCTTTCACGGTAAGCTTATTCGTAGCTTTGAGGCGTTTAACGCACTCATATAAATCTTTCATAATCATCACTTTATCCGGAAGCTACCGTCGTGGAGAGTTAGTTCCAATATGCGATTCACAAGTTGAGGGCCGCTTGCCTGATATCCGGCGACACGAGCAGACGTGCTTGGCATGATGAAAAAGAGAGTTTCACCTACGATTCACAGAACGTTGAATAAGCTCAGACTCGCATGAAAGCAGAGGGGAATACGCACCCTCGCTTGCAGCTTCAGAGCCACTAGCATGCGAAACCTTGAATGCTTGTATACCCCATGTGTACACAGTCTTACTCCGGGATAGGCTTCGCTGCTTCTTGACAATGCTCGGTCCTTCGCCTGCAGGTTTGGTCTCCATGTCCTCCTGAGCGAGCCGAGTGGCCTCTTTACAGAAAACCTCGCCAATCTGTTTGCCAACAAAGCAGACAACACGGGGCCTGTACTTTGCAACCTTCGCGAGCAGAGTTGGCACACCGGCAAGCATATCCGCTGTAGATAGTTCCGCTTGCTATAACACAGGAGTCGCTGTGAGTGGGTAGGTGCATTGTCTGGCACTTAGCATCATTAGATGAAGGTCATACCTCAGAACTGGGTCGTTCGACGAGATCTGTCTTAATTTTACAACAACAGAGCACGACGGGGTGAGACACAATTTCATAGCCTGCACCATGGAATCTGAATGGCTCACCATTCCAATATTATACGCCTCAGGTAGAGTCACGTCCTCGCTCGGATGAAGCTGACGTTCTGTAAACCCTGCCGTCGTATGCCATTAGAGAGGTATCAAGCCGACGATACGACATTGGAGGTGCTGAGGATAATTCATACCAGATTGGTGAAGACATTTCCAGAAATGATTGGAAGGATGTGCGAAGTGGTGACCGACTTCTGCAGATCGTCGACCAGGGCTATGTGAAGCAATCAACAAACTATTCGTTTAAGCCGTAGAAGTCTGGGGCTGACTTGATTCCGCAAAACACCACTGTGAAGTAAAAGATTTATTAACTACTAATCTTACTCCGAGCTGATATATATATATATATATAGATTGCTTACCGTCAAGGCCCTCTGCCAGGTAGTCCGTCAAATATTGGAGATGGGCGTACTTCTCCGGTGGGGCATACTTCGCTGGTAAGCCTTTGACTTGAGTCCGAGCCTCAATTTTCACTTTCTTCGTTCCTTTCATGCGAGAAGACTTCACATCCACGTCCTCCAAATCCTCAGCCTTAGTGACCGCACTCGTTGCTGTCACAGTCGAACTCCGTTTCCGCTTTTTGGTCACAGACCTAGTACTCGTCGAAGAGCTCGAGAGGTTATTGGATTTAACATCGCCTTCCATATGCTCGCTCTTCATTTCGGAAGCATTTCCAAAATGTTTGGAAGGTGCAACCTTACCTCTGCCTCTCGCTAGTGTCGACGAGCTTGTCGGCGGCGTTGTGCCAGCGAAACTGAAGCTCAAGTGCTGGGACTTGATTGTAGGGTGCTTGATTCTGGTTGACCTTCTCGGACTTGTCGCTGCTGACTCGTCCATAATCAGCTTCCAGTTGACAGTGAACCTGCGAACAAACAGGTGACTAGTGATACGAGATGTTAGTGGTCACAATTGGACTCGGAGTACTTCAACTCGCCACGGGCCATTGATTAGTAACGTTCAGCGGCTATCAATAGCGATGGCGCCCGTTATTTGGACACGGAACAGTTTTTTAAGTAATACACTACCATCTGCTCCAACTTACTCATTGGCTATATACGTGTCCTTGTTTATGTGCAAACCTTGTTTATGTACAAAGATTGCGGGATACTCTGGGGTAGCCGCGATGTGGGATGAATGAATTCATCAGACCGGTGATCATGAGTGGTAGAGTTTTTGCGACGTTCCACACTCCGAAGTCGACTACTGACAAGACCTATGCTTAGGTTCATGTTATCATGAGTAAATTGGATGAACCGTATGATTGTTTTGCGTAAAAAGTGAGAATACTTCTTGTGGCTTATACTGGACATAGCGCATGATGGCCAACGGTGTTTCAACCCACTGAGTCTTGTGACTTTTGTCTTCACGGTATTTTGTTGCCAATGCTTCGACCGTAACTGAAAATAGGATGGACGTCGGGTACGGTCCGGTACCAAGGAGTAACCTCTTGGGCCAAGTGGTGAAATTGAGCCCGTTAGGCCATCGTGAACACAAAAGTGGACAATATAGGTCCTTTGTCTTCTGGTGACAGGGCAATGGACATCGATGTATCTCTGAGGCGAATGCAGTGCTGGTAATCATACCGGTCATGAATTTTACTCACCATACCTTGATGGCTTCTGTAACAGAGCAATGGCCACCGGCAACATCTCACTAGGGAGGGACTCGGAGGCTTCCCGTACAGCATGGATCGAGTCCGCAAAGGAGTAAGCATATGGTGATTTCTGATTCATGGAGGCCATCGACGTACTGATCTGATAACTGGGAGCCCAGGCTGTTGCGATAGATTGCGTATGTACGATAGATCAAAAATGGGCCAAGCAACGACGGCTGGTATACAATTACATCGCACTGGCCTTTCAGGCCACCTGTCCCTGTTAGAAACCATGATAAGGTGAATGGCGGGCCTTCGGTGAGTACATGGCTACGTTGCTTATTGTTCTTCATTTTAGAACTATCAAAGTGACCGCAATTTTCAGGCGAATGCAATTCAAGGTAGAAGTATCGCGCGGCCCAGTTACAAACATTTTCGAGTCAGCTAGCAATCAAGACGGAGGCTGGCATACTTGTGGGGTTATTTGAGTTCGAGGCCACTGCGTAAGGAAAGACAAGATGATTGATGACGAGTCTTAACGGCCTCGTGCTTCTGATTGTTCAATTTTAGCTAGTGGTCACGTCGGACCCCGCGAATTGCCGAAAAATACCCGTAAACTGCCCTAAAGGGCAGTTGCAGGAGCAACTGCTTATTTGGGAGCGGAGTGCGAATCCTTCATGTTAAAACCTGCTGCGCTGCTTTTGATCACCCCCTTTACCACAGACCACAACGGCACCCTCTCTTCAAGAAATCCCTTCCATCTTATTCAATCGTTGCTCGCAGTGCGTAAGTCCTATTGCATCTCAACGGCTCCCATTCGTACTCACTGCAGTTGCAGACACGACCATGGCCATGCGACTGCACTCCCTGACTCCTGCACTGGCGGCCGCTGCGCCTTGCCCCGACCATAGCCCAATTGCCAAACTTCCTGATGACGTTCTCATGCATATTTTCACACTCGGCGTTGAGCTTTACAAGTGGCACCCAGACGGGCTCACGCAGCATGGTAGCTGGCTGCTTGAACATGGTCAAGAGTGGAAGGCGAACAACGTTCCATTTTGCACTTTATTCCAGGAGACTGTATCGCAGGTGTGCAGTGATTGGCGGCGCGTCGCCTTGAACACTGCTTCGCTCTGGACGACTCTCAACTTTTCCGACGCTGGCCCAAGCGCAAGGTCGCTGTTGTACATCACCAGGTCGAAGAACGCTCTCCTTGATATTTCCATCACGTTTGGTCCCCGCACAGACACGGCACAGTGGAGCCAGGGTCAGCTTATCGAGAATCGCGGAGAAAACCTCGACCTAATCATGGCCACCCTACTACCTCACCTCTCTCGCTGGAGAATGTTTTTCTTCTGGGCCTACGATCCGACCTATTTGAACGACCTAGTGAGCAAGCTCGCATATGCGGACGCGGCACCTCGTCTGGAGGTGCTTATGCTGAATGCGTACACGCCCCCCTACTCGGACGATAGGAATGCCCCGGATGAACCTTCGGATAGTGCAGCACACGCATGCGATAATCATCGACTTTTCGCCGGAGAGATGCCCAAGTTACGCGTTCTCAGCATATCCCGGGCAATTTTCTCCTGGGAGTTATCCGATCTCCTGGAGAGTAATCTCACGTCCCTAACCATCGCGCAATGCGGACAGGATATAGGGTATCATCTGTCATCCGGCGACTTGATCTGCCTACTTCAAAACTCCCATGACCTTCGCAACCTGACACTCGAATGGTTCCAGGATATGCAGGAAGAGAGCTGGGAAGACGTGTCAGTTGTATTGCCGGCGCTGACCCATCTCTCCGTGGCTTTTCTCGACCATACCGACATTGTTACATTCCTGGCGCATGTCGCCCTCCCGAATTTGCGAAGCCTCACCTTGCTTGGTAACACTACTACACGCTATGCTTTCTCCAACAACGCATACGACCTGATCAAGGCCCTCTCGAAGACCACCATCTTAGAGGGGATAACACATCTCAAGCTGTCGCGAGTATCACTCTACCTTCAAGGTCCGAAAGCCGCCCGCACGGCCGTTAAATTCTGTCGTAAACTCAAGAGTGCGGAGACGTTGGATGTTACATGGGATACTGCTGCTGACGACGGATTTTTGAAGGCCTGGAAGCTACCGAGGACCTTCCCTCGTGTCAATACGCTAGTACTAAGGGGCTGTAGCGGCAAACTGGTGCGGCGGTTGGTGGAGAGTAACCATGGTCGTCCGCTAGCACGAGTATTTCTCGCAGACCAGGCCTGGAATAAAGTCACCGCGGACTTGATCACACTTCGGGCAAAGGAGGAAGGTTGGGGTGGCCCAAATGTTGAGTATATAGATCTCAACCCCGAGTTGGAGGCGACGTTTGACTCAGACGTCGACTCGGAATGCGACTACGAAGAGTACTGAGACGGCAGTGTATGACATCTACGTATACGAGGAGAGCCACATAAGGAGCCGATGTATGTCGAATGTACACTAGTCCATCTCCGACTGAGTGAAATATTGGTTTGGATAGCTGTAGCAGTAACGCTAGTCAAAATGTCTATATGATATTGTACATGTGAGATCCTTATGAGAAATGTGACGAGAGGTTTCGCCTTTCCCTGGCATGGGATCTCATGCACTGCCCAAGCAACTTCGGCCGCTCACGATAGTAGCTGTAGTACACGTCTGCTTTATGATCGACTTCCCCCTTTGACTGCGTGAGCAATCGCCTTCCGAACTGCCTCCTCAACGTTAGAAGCCTCGAACGTAGGCTCATGTGCCGGCCGTCCATCTGCGGGATCGTATACGCCTGTATGAACGAGCACGGAGTTCCATCCTGCTCCATTCGCACCGGCAATATCTACAAGGCGAATGAGTGAAAAGAAAGATAACAGTCCACTGCAACGGTACCTGATGCTGGGTTATCTAGATGAAAGAAATGATGAGTAAATCGAGCTCGACATCATAGCGAGTAACTCACCGCCAACCATGAAACTTGATTAATATCGTACGATCAGTTCGTTATAGGTGAATACGGATAGAGAAACGTACATTTGGGGCAATCTTGCGCTGTGGCCGCCTTGTACTTCAGCGATTCGGTCTTTAAGGACCTTTTCCGCAAATTTGTACGTCGCCGTCGTGGGCTTGCCGAACTGCAAGTATGGGTATATCGTGCCTGTGGCTGCCTAGATGGTCATAAGCTATATAAGCGCAATGGTTTCCCGGGAACTACAATATAGTACCTTATACACAGCCTGGAAAGCTTCCTTGAACGCGCCTTGACCTAATCTTGGCCTTGGGAATTCGTTTCTCCACAGTAAATCTGGGTTACAGAATACTAGATCAACGTTTGGATCGACGGAGGCCGGAAGATGCGGTCCACCGACGACGCCTCCGGATCTGATGACGTCTAATGCGATTTGGGTGTCCAAGGCCCAGTCTCGAGGGTCATGGAAAACAAGGATGGCACGGAACGAAATGTCGGAAAAGTCGGCTTTCTGTTATACGGTCGAATGGATCAGCAAGCGTTTTCAGAGAGGGATGATGAGTTTTAGGAAGTAGATATACCTGTGCAGAAGCCTTCTCTTCTTCTGTTAACGAACGGAATGGCCAAACTCTGCAGGAAAGGTAAGCGCTTCAAATAAGGACGAAGAGCAAAGACTTCCGTACGAGGAGTTCCAAGCTTTGATGTCTAGCGTCGAATATGGGTGCTTGAAGCCGTACCTGCATGATACGGACAGCTCAGCATAGTGCTAAAGCTGGGGTTTGGTACGTAGGCTTACCCACGAGCAACATCAAGTATATCTTGCCTGCCACCAAGCACAAGCACCGGTTGATTGGCGTACTTATGTGCAAGGCTCTTCAGGATGGTGTGCGCTTGTATATACTGTGATAGTTCAATCTGACAGCGAGTCATACAAGAGTATCAGTCACTGGCTCTCAAAGTTAGTAAAAGGAGAATATGGTAGCCTACCGGATGATCGAGCATCTTTCCCAGCTTTTTACATCTCTCTTCTTCAGAGATGCCGCCTCCGTTTGTAAGCTTGGAAAACGTAACAAGGTCAGTAACACACTCATGCTGTGTATGTCGTGTTCCTCACTAATATATAGGGAATCTTGCTTTGTATGATAAATTAGCACTCAAGTAGAAAGTAGAGTCGAGAAGTACACTTACACTCCGAGTTCGTTTTCACCTTCAAGAATCCTCAAGGCGCGTTTAGCTTCCGGAAGGACGTTACTACCCTGGATCAGAACGCCATCCTGTATATGATGTTGATGCCAATCGTCATAGGGATAGAATAAAGAATGTACTGTACTATATCAAACACAAAAGCCACTGGCGATTCTCTTATGGCTCGCGAAGCAGCTAAAAGCGCAAGTCCGTGAGCCTTAGGCTACCTCGATGGGAAAATAACCTGGTTTACTTACCAGCATCTCTTTGAATATACCGGACACTCGATCTAATGTTAGAGTAGATTAGGCTTCGGTTCAAAAGTCTACTTTCGAAAGCGCGAGGGCATTGCACACGTAACATATCGAGTACCGGTAAGGTGGTGGCGGTTTCGGTCAGAGACGGATTCGGGCCGTACCACCCTAAAAGGCAGGCAAGAGCTTCCGATCCTAACAAGGCCAAATACAAGGCGTGTTGCACTGTCGCACCATTCTGGGCGCAGTGCTACGCAGTGCAGGATATTTACGAGAAAAATGGAGCTTTATTAGGGCCCTTAACCCACCCCTTTCCTCGTACTTCAGATTAGGGAGTTTTATGCTCTCTCGGTGGAAGTTCAACGTTCAGTTGCATCCACTGCCGGACATTACCGGCTCACGCTGTCGCGGCGTATAGGGCGTCCAATGACGTTCACCTTCATAATGCATCTTAAGAAACAGAGACTGCTACCAGTGGCTGCTAATCTCGCTGGTCAATGGATCGACGAGCAGGAGGGATGGGCGGAGTTCTTTCAACCTGAAAATCCGTGGTACGTCTGTGTTAACGTGGACAAGGTTCTTGGAGATGGCTGACGCACCTATCATATTCGGTAGCATTTTCACAGGCAGTTGTAAGGTCTTGACGATGTAGTGGATATACGGCCGGAGACCTGTCCGTTGTCTCGGGCTCCTCGTATGGAAGCCGGGGCAGAGTGTACTTAATGACGAGTCGGCATCGACTTTGGAGACGGATGCCCTGGAACCGTAGCCCTATCCTACCCATTTTGAATTCGAAGGATGCCTTGGGACGTCGGTGCTTCTTGATTGTTCTATCCTAAGGTCTATTGCTAACTCCTACACGTGGCTCCGAAGCAAACTTGGAGCCTCGGCTCACTAAAAACGAGTGAGTAGCATTTATTTTGAACCCTATCTTCGAATTGAATTCCTAACAGGGACGGCTCTAGAGAGGATTGAACGGCGTACATGGGTGTCTCCGCCCTCGGCTGGCAATATGTCGGCTTCTTCCACCGAGGGAGGTGGTATCAAGAATCAGTATGCAAAAGGCCGGCACAGGAAGGTGGTGCGTACCACAGATGTTTTACTCTGAGGAGAGGAGCAACAAGTGCACCCGTTGCCCGTCCGGTCGCAACATGCTGTTCCTCTACGCTATTGCTTTCGACCCAGAGATCTGTTCCCCAACGGGAGTCGCGGTACTGATTGGACCCTAATAGAGACGAAGCTTGAATACGTGTGAGTCCCAATCTTCAAGTTTCGCTTGGCATAGAAATTGAAGTTGATCACTGACAAGACTCAGGCTCAGGTTCATACTATCGCAGACCGTATTGCCTTGTGTATAAGGGGAGCACGCTTCCTGTAATCCGGACATCGTGCATAGCGACCAACAAAGTTCTTGAAATTGTGGCCTTTATCTTCACGATATGTAGCTGCCAATACTTCGACCGCGGGTGGTGGGGCTGAAGTCAGGTACGGCCAAGTGACGGTAAGTGACATCTTGGGCCGGCTGCTGTGGTTTCCCCGTCCGACTGTCGTGCGCACAAAACTGGAGGATGATACATTTGTCTTTTGGCCATAGCCACGGCCATCGAGGTGTCTTTGCTGCGAATCTAGTAATGTGCACAGATTCTTTAATACTGAAATCACCTTGATAGCTTCTGTAACAACCCAATGGCCACCGGTACTAGCTCTTTAGGGGGAAAAGCCCAGCGCGAAACATCAATCGAGACTGTAAAACGGTGAGCAGATCAAGAAGGAAGCAAGTACTCATCTGACAATTTTTGGCCGTTGCCGTAGATCACGGCCCACGATGAATTTAAAACGGGGCAAAGCAACGACGGATGGCATATCATAATGGTTCACATTGCAAGGGCCCTTCAGAGCCTTTGTTAGCCGTCACGGAAGGTGAAAATGGGCCTTCGAGAACCGGCAGCTGTGTTCCTTGATCTAACGGGGGAGTACATGGTCACGGTACCCGGGCCTCTTGGTCATTTCTGTGAACCATCGAGCTGACCGGAACTTGCAGGTCAAAGCAGGCCCAGTCATACACATTTCCGAGTCAGCTAGCAATGTTGAACGACAACTGGCACGCTTCTCGCAGACCGTCCGGGTCTCGAGGCGGCGTGAAGAAAGACGAAATCGATTACAAGTCACGACAGGCTGGTCACAACTCGGCCACTGCCGACAATTATCCGTAAACTGCCCTTTAGGGCAATTGCAGAAGCAACTGCCTATTCGGGAGCGGAGTACGAATCCTTCTGGGTTAAAAGTGCTTGTCGTGTAGCTTTAATCCTTGACCACAGACCATAACGATACGCTCTCTTCAAGGAATCTCATATCTTATTCATCGTTTCTCGCAGTGCGTAATCCCTACTACATATCAATGGCTTCCGTTCGAACTCATCATCATTTCAGACACAATCATGGCCATGCAATTGTACTCCTCGACACCTGCGCCGGCGGCCGCTACGCCTCGCTCCGACGATAGCCCAATTTCTAAACTTCCTGACGACGTCCTCATGCATATCTTCACACTCGGCGTTGAACTTTACAAATGGCATCCCGACGGACTCACAGAGCTCGATTTCCTGCGACGCGGTCAAGAATGGGAGTCAGACAACGGGCCATTTAGCACATCATATCAGGAAGCCGTATCTCAAGTGTGCTCTGGATGGCGACGCGCTGCGTTGGGCACCGCTACTCTGTGGACAACCCTCAACGCCTCTGGCGCTACCCCAAGCGAAAGGCTCTTGACATACATCGCCAGGTCAAAGGCCGCTCCGCTTGACGTCTACGTCTCGTTTATCCCCGGAAGATACTCATGGAGCAGAGTTCAGTTTCCCCATGGCGAAGCGCATCTCAGCCTTCTCATGGATGCTCTCCTACCTCACGTTCGTCGTTGGAGAATGTTTCTCTTTTGGACCAACGATACAATGCACTTGAGCAACCTTGTAGAAATGCTCGTAGGCGTGGGTGCGGCCCCGCAACTAGAGGTGCTTATGTTGGACGCACGCACGCCCGAGTACACGGACCACACCAGCGCCCCGGATGACTCGGAGCCTATGGATCGTGAAGCCCATGCACGCGATCACTGTCGCCTTTTCTCTGGACAGATCCCCAAATTACGCATCCTCTCTATTTCCCGGGCTATTTTTTCTTGGGAATTATCCAATCTTCTGGAGAGTAGTCTCACGACCTTGTCCATCACGCAGTGCGGACACGACATCGGGTATCATATGTCATCCGGCCAGTTGACACGCCTACTTCAAGCCTCTATGCGCAACCTCCACACCTTGTCGCTTGAATGGTTCCAGGATTTCCAAGAAGAGAGCTGGAAAGATGTGGTTATCACGTTACCGGCGCTGACTCGCCTTTTGATATCTGTCGTCAATTTCTCGGATATCCTAACGTTCATGGCGCATGTCACCCTTCCGAAACTGCAGAGCCTCGCCTTGTATGGCAATGCCCTCCACGGCCTCCGGGAAGAAAACACATACGAGCTTTTCACGACGCTTGCGAAGATCCCTGCATTGAAGAATCTCGTACATCTCCAGTTGTCCGATGTATTGTTCAGCCCGATGGGACCCAAAGCCACCCGCAAAACCTCAAAATTCTGTCGTAAACTCAAGAGCCTGGAAATCCTAGAAGTTACGCGCAGTATCACTAACGATCGCGGGTTCCGAAAGGTTTGGAAGGTAGAGAAGGCGTTTCCCCGCGTGCACACACTGGTTTTACGAGGCAGCCGTGATACCCTGTTGCGAAATCTGTTGGAGACAAACCGCGGCCGTCCTTTGACGCGCATATATCTCTCAACCGGCGGCCAGGCTGATGATAAAGACTCTGCGGACCTGATCACACTTCAGGCGGAGGAGGAAGGTTGGGGTGGACCAAAAGTGGAGTTTGTAGACCTGGATCGTCCTCTGGAACCTCTGGATTATTGCGACTTTACCACGGAGGTGAACTCGGAGTGGGATGTGAATTCCGAGCCAAACTCGGACTAGTGACTAGGACGAGGAGTAATGCATGATGAATGGAATTATTGTTACACAGGTAGAAAGTAATATGAGTAGCCAGCAATATTTGATACACCGGACGTCTCTGAAGCAGAAGCGGTCAAGGAGTATGATCGATACTTCGGTAACGACCCCCAAGTATTTATTCCCTGGCTATATCTACTGGGACGTTGACGATGTGTCACAACGATTGAGGCAAGGTTCTGTGCACTTCTATTAACGTCGCTCACCCATGAACCTTGTTAAGCATAAGGACACTCGACGAGTACCTGCTCGCTTGCGGGCCCGGGACCTCTTTGTGGCGCTCCTTCCATGGCTTGTGATTGGTACGAAAAGTATTGCCGTATAGATGCGATTTCCAGTGAACAGCAGGATGATATTAACGAATATTACGAGTAAGATTAAGCAGCCAGTTCACTAAATCAAGAAAAGGCAATCTATAGAAGGGCATTGACCTTCTTCCGCACCTCCTTGTGCTTCGTCACTCCTCTCCCCTTCGTTTTCCCAAATATCACAACCGTTCCCCTCGCACCAGCCCGCCCAGTCCTCCCGGCACGATGCAAGAAGTCGATCATATTCCTCGGAGGATCAACGATGAAGACGTTCTTGATGTCCGGAGAGAAGTCGAGCCCTCGTGACAACAGAGATGTCGTAATCAAGACGTGGGGCTCTTCGGTTGACGCAGTCTTCGCAGGCTTCTGCGAGTCTTCCGTAGGCTTGCGAGGTAATGGTGTGCGCAGGAAAGAGTCGATATGGTGGTTATTTCCTCTCTTCCGAGCATCGGCAGTACTCGTCAACGCGACATTCGGCATGCCCTTCTCAGCGAGATACCTTCCGAACTCTGCGACCTTAGCACTCTTGTTACAGAATACGAGCACCTTCGAGCGGACGCCGGATCCGTGAGCGGTATCGCTGTACCAGATCCGTCGAATGCGAGCTTCGATGTCGGCGGCGCGGTTTCCACTCATCCACGGAGCGTGCTCTGTTTTGAGCGTAGATGGAAGCTTGTGGAGATTGGGCGAGGCAAGACGTTTGAGGTTCGGGTGATAAGTGTCGAGGTAAGTCGCGAGAGAGCTGGGGATAGTGGCAGAGGTCAAAAGCAGGTTGAATGGATAATTGACAGGCCCTTCCTCGCCAGTGACAGGGTGTCCACGAGCGGCAGCTATGTCAGCCAATAGCATCCGTGTTGCGTCTTTGAAGTCGGGATCTAGAAAGTCGTCAGTCAACGTACGTTAATTGAAATGTGGCGGTGCTTACCGAAGAGCACATCTGCCTCGTCAACAATCACCCATTCAACCCGTTCGAGACCGACCTCAGGTTCACCAATCACGAACTTGCCGTGTTTCTTGTTACTCTCGCTCGACGACTCGAGCACCTTGCTCCAGTTCCAACCGTGTCCGCGCACCATCTCCAAGACCTTCGACGTAGTACCAACCAGGACATCTACGGGCCTCTGAGTATTCGAGTCTTGCGCTATAGGAAGTCCATATTCGTCAATAGCAGACATTTTTGCGGCAGAAAGAGGTTTCGAGGCCCGGAGGGACGTATTGGCCTGAGACGCGCAGATTACTCGAAGCTTGATATTGTGGAGAAGGGACTTCGCCATCCCAGACAGCTGACGTGACAACTCATGAGTAGGTGCAAGAACGATGGCACGAGGATTAATCGTTCTAGTAGAGTTGGTCGACGAAGGTTGTGAGGACTTCTCGCTAAGCTCTGTAGTCTTGAGGTCCTGGAGCATAGGGAGCATGTACGCGAATGACTTGCCAGATCCCGTCTCAGAGGCGAGCAGGTACTCTCGCCAGGATGATTTTGGTGGAGGGGTGAAGAGGTGTTTCAGGGATAGCGACTGGATGGGCGTGGGTTTCGCTTGTTCGCCGAGGACGTCATGTATGGAGGTACGCAGCCCATCCAGGAGAGGAGGTGAAGTAAACTCAGACGGTAGCCCACGCGCGGGTTCCGATTTCGTAGACAGGTCAAACTCCTCCGCGATAACATCCTCTGTATGAGCAGACTCTCTGCCCGAACCGGTAGACTGTCTGTTTGGTTGACGTCGAGGGGCAGAAGTAGAGGATTTATTGCTGCTAAAGCCTGAGCCAAGGCCGTCAGTCTTGCGTTCTGGTCTTCTGCTACTGCTGAAACCTGAGGTAGAGCCTTCAGTCCTGCGTTCTGGTCTTCTACTACCGTTGAAGCCTGAGGCAGGACTGTCAGACCTGCGTTCTGGTCGTCTGTTACTGCCGAAGCGTGAGACGGGGCTGTCAGACCTTCTGCGCTCCGGTCGTCTGCTGGAGTCGAAGCTCCTTCGTTCGCTGCCTTCTTCAGATGAACGTGCGTACTTCCTAGGTTCACGAGGCTTGAGGCCGAAGTGCGGTACACTCTCGCGTTGGTAAGCTGCTCGAGGTGCAACTTCAAGTCGCTTCGGTTTCCCAAGGCCTTCTTTACTTCTCGGAGTCAGGTCTTTAGCTAGCCGTGTCCTAGAAGAGCCTGCATAACATGTGAATAAATAGGCAGAGATAGTTTTTCGTCACGCACCTCTGTCTCTTTGCACACCTCTAGCTGCCAGTGGAACGCATGTCGTATGGAACGAGTATGACAGCAGTTCAAGAGGCAGGACATTTTTCGTCCGCAAGCTCTGGCAAAGTGTTAGCGACATAGTATAATCGGATCCTCAATTATCAACTCTTCAGGTAGTCTGCATGGGGCTGGTGGTGGACGAGGACAAGAGCAGGAAGACCTGCTAAATTATTCGAGCGCTCAAGCACATCTGCACGCTGGCTTCCGCTTCGGGCCAAATACGACTTCGTCACCAACCACCACCACCCACAAAACATGGCTCGTCGCGCTGCTCCTCCCAACGCAGGTCCTGCATACTACAATGGTGCACCATCACGAGGTGCTCTCACAGACCCCAACGAGTCCTTCTTCTCCGCTTTCCTGCGGGAGGAGATTTTCGCACCGGAGAAGTTGCCAGGAAACTTGAGCATAGTCACAGGACTGGCGGTGTTTTTTGGAGGAATTGCCGCTATCAGGACGTTTGGAGAGCTCATAATTCCTTGAAAGGGCAAATGTGTTGACAGGTACGTGGAGAGTTGCATTACTCGTGATACAAGTGATGACCTGGCTTCAATAGGACAGTCGCCCTTTGATGGTATACACCGCATGCCACATCGAAGATATATCGCATCCATGTGCTCTACAAGAGCTTTTCGCTCCGCTACTCATCCCCATGTTACGCAATGTACACCACCATCTGCCTAATTCACGTATAATTCATATCTCGGCTGCGACATTCAATATAGCCCAGTAACTTCATGAAGTGATGAACCCGGGGTGCCGTGTGTCTACGTACTTTCTGTTATGACTCTGACTATTACAACATGCTTCACTAATAAAACAGGCAATTCTACAGCGATGAGTGTACAGCTAATTACACTACTAAAGTGTACCTAGCAGCAACAAACGAAACGGCACGTCAATCTCGGCAAATATCCCTACTCTCATGAGCTATTCGAAGGCGTGAATTAGCATGCGCCAACTATCAGAGTGGTACGTGTCGAAGTTTTTTGTGGACCAAGTTCTTACTATAAAGCGTAAAGTGCGTCACGGCTATCCTCGCCCCGCCATCTCCCGAAAGCAGTCAAAAGGGATCTCTGCTACTTAACTTCGCCCGTGAAAAATCCAGCAGAGTGAGACGACCACTGGTTCCCTCCAGGACAAGCTTATCCCCATACCAGCGGCCGAAGCGTCCTCTGTTCTTGGCTGGGATCCAGAGGATCTTTTCGTTACGTTCGTTCAAGACCCAATTTTCATTCTTGGACTTCAGGAACGGCCGCTCGCCTTCGAGATAGGTGGTGTAGAATAATTGCTGCCAAAGGATGTTCGAAAGACCCACTGGCTCAATATCCCGTCGATCCTCTATGATAATAGTGCTGCCATCGGCCTCTGCAACTCTCGTCCAGTCCAATTCTTGCAGTATTGGGGGTGAATCGGGGGTCATCGCGGGAAAATTCCACAATGTCTTGAAAACCCTGCCGGATTTGCACTCCGCTGTGAGTACGAGGGCCAGCGGGTTCGAAGGATCCGGGGCTTCGTACTTGATACTTGTTACATAGTCCTCCCCGAAAATTGTGACATCGCCAATCGGCCCAGACGCCGTTAGCCCTTTCGCAGCGAGATATATGCAACCGAGTCCGCCTTCATCCTCGTCTCCATCCTCATCCTCTCTCGGTGTAACTATCCAACACCTTATGTTTTGTGTCTCAAACGCATATCTTCGTGCCGAAAAGAATCCAAAGGTTCCATTGTGCGCAAACGGAAACAAGACGTCGCAGGTACCCATGGCTCCCATTGGTATCCCCAGGTCAAGATCCCACCGTTTGTCCCCTTCGCGCCAGTCCCAAATCATCAGGTGATTCTGCTCGTCGGACGAAACGATGTATGTATCGTCGGGAAGGAAGATCGCGTTGCAAATTTTACTAGAGAAACCACGGAGCGTAGTGCAGAGCGTTCCGTCTACCGCGTTCCATACCTTGACGGTTTTGTCGGATGACGCAGTGACGATATGCAAACCATCTGGAGAGAAATGCGCGCTGGAGATACTGCCTTCGTGATCATCGGGGTTGTGGACCTCGGCAGCATCGGTATCGTCGCTGTTGAGGTCCCAGAACGTGATGTGGGCATCCTCAAAAGCAGACGCGATGAATCTGCCGTCAGGTGAGAACGTGGCAAAAATGGAGTGCGCTGCGTTATTACTCTGTCCAAGCTTGCGGGAACCCTTCTCGGGCGCTTTGATCTGCTTCAGCGGGTTCATCAGAAATACGCTTGTCGCACAAGTGAGAGCAATTAACATAGGATTGGTGGGCGAAAACTGCATCGACTTGACGAAGGGACCCTTCTCCTGGGGGCATATGATCTGGAAACGGAGATGGCCCGAATCAGTATCCCAGAAACCGATGAATTCGTCCGTATTAGCTGCGATGATGCTCCCGTCGCAGGACGACACAATCTCTCTCGGTGGTTTTGTCATATTCGGCAACCCATCAGGCGTAAGTACTTTCGTACGCATCCCAGTCTCTACGTCCCACAACTCCACACGTCCGAGGTTGGACGGGAGAAGCACGATACTACGTGTCGGTCGTCGCAGCCAAGACATGGTACCGCGGACGGAAACTGGTAGGTCCTCAACGTCACAGGAAAATTGGGCATCGCATTCGTAGGTCTTCATATTCCAGGACCTTACGCAGCCTCGAATATCGAGAGAGAGGAGCAGGTTGGCGTTATATGGATGAAACGTTATGGTTCGGATGGGTATACCATCTTGCGGCCGCAACTCAGTTACCATCGCTCCAGTGGTCATGTTCCATAGGAGAACGCCAGACCCGGACGCCATCGCAAGTATCTCATCATTGATAGAGAAACTGATCGAAGAGACTTCTGAGTTGGTTTGATTGTGTCTGGCAAAACTGGCCAGCCGTTCGCCAGTAGAAGCTCGAAAGACATGGCAATAGCCCCAAATACCAGTTACGCACGCGGCAAGCATGGTCCCATCATGGGAATACTCGAGGATGTTATAGGTGTATCGGCCTCTTATGGTTCTCGCTTCCGCCGACCAGACATCGTCGACGCCCAATATCGCCTCTGCCTCGTCTTGTAGATCGTCCCAGTGGTGTTTCCTGAGCAATGCGTTTCTCGGAGAGAAGAGAAGAGCGGAGTGGTAAATGTGGGCGACGGAGACTTGGACTGCGTTGAAAGATTGGAGAATAAACCTCTGTCCTTCGTGGATCCATCGTACCAAGGTCTGACATTGATCGCCACACTGCAAGGATTGAATAAGCGCAAATCATAAGCCATGAAGAACGTCCATCGTACAGTTATAAGCCACGAATACACGTGATCGAGAGATTCTACTGAGCGCCGTAGTTCATGTAGAAGAGCTAGCACTTCGAACCACCACAGTTGCTGTGTGGTAGCAAAGTGTTGAAGTGACGATCGTAACTCGGAATCCGAAGTAGTTATACGAGCGCGGCGATTGGGATCCGACAGGAGGTGATCCGCCCAGAATCTGCAAGCATATCTAGTTGCTTCAGTGATACACGCATCTCTACGTGTAGCTGGGAGACTATCGTTCACTGAGTACCGTGGAAGACCGCATATGTTCTTCTTCAGGTTAAGCCGAAGTAATCGAAAGCAGTGTATAGTGACTTCGTATTGCAATTCATCCGCCTTGACCAGGAATCGTTCGTCCGTACATCGCGTCTGAGACGTGAGAAAGTCGGGAAATGATTTGTGAAAGAAGCGAACGGGGTGGGCGACGTTATCCGGTACGTGTATCACTGACTGAAGCAAGTTCAGTAGTGTTCGAACGTCGAACGCATCGACGCCGAGTAGCTCCGCTATGGCGGCACAAGAAAGGGAGTCGCAGGCGACGGCGAGGAAACCGAGGACGAGTGGAAGTTCGGGAAAGCAGTCTTCGTCGATGTAAGGGAACGCGCCATGAAGAATACCAAGGTAGAGAGTATCAAGGGCAGACAGACCGTTACGCGTTGACTCACTCTGCAGTACCAGAGCGAGCTGTTTCCGCGGGTTCCGGCCCTGTCTGTCAATAAACTTCACGATTGTCGACGCATAGATGAAAAGCCCGCTCGCTCTGGATACTAGTTCTTCAACCTGGGCTTCTTCCGGCCAATCGATCGTAAGGTCCATGATGTCGCTACGGCGAATAGCTAACTCTCGGAACTCCGTCCTGAGGAATAGCCTGATGTCATGATCCACGGACGCCGAGCCTACTTCGTGAAGTACCATAACGTCGGAGACAGGTCTCAGACCTTGCAGCCCGAAACCAGCTCGAATGTGAGGCTCCGGTCTGCTTGTAATGAAGAATTTGATGGAGGGAATAGACGAGACGACATCGGCAAGGAAACTCAAGACGAGGGATACGGAATTGTCGTCACGACACTCGTCGAGAGCATCCACCACGATCACCGCCTCTATCTTAGACTGCTTCACGGGTTTGACGAAGAGTTCGGCGAGCTGATCCTTTAGCGCCTGAGATGCAATGTCGGGACTCTTCTTGAGGACTCGTAGCATTTCTTCCTTGTACAGCGTAGACCGTGGACTCCGACTACATGCCAACTGGAAGGCGAGGGTGGGGAATATCAGCTTGTAATTGCCTCTCTGCTGTGATTCCCGTGAACAGAAGAAGCTTGCACCGAGCCGATCTTCCTCGAAGAGCGACTGGGCGATACTTTGCGCGATGGTCGACTTCCCGCTACCGGCATGTCCATTCAGCCAATAGATCTGCTTCGCGTTGAGATCGCTGGCCCAGGCTTTGATACTGCGCAGGATATCTACTCGCGTTCCCTCGAGGCAGCGTGATCGTTCATCGGATCCGTTGAAGCCAGCATCCTTCACCCGCGCCAGTTTGTCGAGTAGATGCAATTCATCTATGACGATACAGGAAGATCAGGCCTTAATACCTCTTGAACAATTAAAAAGTGGCCTTACCGTAAGTCTGTAAGGCACGCAAATAGGGTGAGTCATACTGTTCCCAGAGAAATCCACTCGCAGTAACTTACCAACTGCTGGGCATTCATTGCATGCACCTCCTCAACAAGAGGGAGTTGTCTCCTCCCCATATCGTGTAAACTTTGCGTGAGAGAAACCTTGATAGAGTACGATGAGAGACAAAGTTAAGAGATTCGACATCCCGTTCACCTGGTAGTCGACCAGAGCCTGTTCGACCTTTGCAAGGTATTCGTGGATTCTAGCGGCAATATCAGGGGCGGTCAGAACACGTTCGAGTGTGCTTTGTTGCCTCAGCGGATCGAGAACTTTGCTGATATTTTCCAAAGTTCTTGGAGCAAAAGGGTGTCAGAACCTATGATGCTAGTAGCTGATGCGACCGTTACCTCTCCAGCACAACCCGACCTTCGTGCTGTGCGTCTGCATCGGGCCTCGCTGCTATGAGCCTCCTGATTTCCGTTATACGCTCGGAGAGATTATTCAAGTCCACATCGTTTTCTCCCACCCGCTGTATACCCGATCAGCTCATCGCTTCTTCAGTGCTAGTTGACCAGTGGACACTGACCTCTGCGATTTCGACGATAACTTTGATGCCACTTGCGACACTCTTGAGAGGCGGCAGGGCGTCGGATACGGAGTCGACTAAAGTTAACACTGTCTTCCCTGTACCCTTAAGCAGGTTGGACAGCCTTTGTCGCCCGGTGTCATCATCCGTATGCGTGTCTTCCGCACTCGCAGGAACATCGACGATGACCTCCTTCACCAGCTCGGGAGAACTGTCATTACCACTCGCGTTTACGGGGCCGACAGCGGTAGTCTCGACGTAGACTGAGGTCGAGTTCTGCAGCACTGCGTTCAAATTACTTTCGTCATTCCTGCGGTCGGTTTCAAGGCCTTGACCAGGATCGTTTATTGCGAGTGGATTCGTTGGGCGTTGATGGTTGGGAGTATCTGCGGTATGTTGAGGTGGCGAAAGACATAGAAGCCGGCGTAGCCAGGTAAACATCGTTCTAGGAGTAACGGTGGTGAACGTCAGGAAGGGGGCAGATACTTTCGTTGAATCTACAAGCTCACCAAACTCCCGCGCAAAGGCCCACATTCCTTTTCCCAATGTGTAGAACGGCGATCCAGCCATGGTAGACGTGCATCAATGGCCACGACTCCGGGCATGAGGCTGTCTTTTTGAGCGGTAGCCATCATTGCGTCAGCTCGATGTTAACATCCTGCCTGTGCATGTGAAGAAAGAATTGAGTTGTCGCCCTACCGTTTCTCAAGGAAGACCTCATTCACCCAGGACTTTGGTACATGAAAAGGTCCGTCATAGGATGATCGATGGAATCGTGCAGCGTGCTACTCCGGCCATAAAGACGGTGCACTTAGGGCATATCCAGTACCTGGTGTATGGCGGGTACGTACAGATAAACGCTTGATATCGTGGCTCGGGACGCGCCATACCTCAGGCCTCAGGCACTGGGCTTTCGCGCGTTCATACGAGGTGCTACGAGTTACGAAGATGCGAATTGCGCCGACGAGAACCACAGTCAGCAGACTGAGAAAGCAAGTCATTGATGGCGCACCAGAGGGCGCTTTCAGCGTACTAGTAATAGTATTATAAGCAGTCTCGGGTTTCTATACGTGTCACTGGCGGAACAGAAATCGCTATTCATTTACCTCTCGAGGAACCTACCTAAATTATTTTTACGCCGTTAGCGAGGTATTGTGGTCATATATGCATTAATTGACTCACCAAGGAGAGTCGTCCTTAATGTTGACCGGAGGAACTGCCATGGACGAAGCAAAGGGAACCATCCAAAATAACGCATCCTAGGGGTGGTGTGTGCGGATTTTCGAGGCAACGGATGTGAATGCTTGTGCGCGGTCCCAGACATGTGAAGAGCGTTATGAGTCTAGCAGAACAAACCATTCGAATCAAGGGATACGTAGGAAGGTTAGCAGATAGAAGGCAGTTCAGGACTTCACACGATCTAAGATCTGAAGGTCAGGAGTTGGAGAGAGTATTGGTACGTTTCTCCAAGCCATCCACGAACACGCGCACATTTTCATGTTCGCGCCTCGGAAATGAAAATCTAGAAAGTGGTCATGAAGAGTATTCGAGTAGAACTGGGAGGTGGCTTACTGGGACGTGAATTGTATTAGCTCAGGCCGGCCTCGCCGTTGCCAACCTCACATCCCACGCTCCGTTGACAGCCCACACAGTTCCACCTAGCATGCCAAAGTCTTGATATAAGTGCACAAACCTAAGCACATACGCATGTCCCAAATGGCCCCAAGGGTTGGATTAGGACGTGCGCAACGACACGCAAAGACGTGCCAAACCACGGCGCAGATAACCCTCGCGCTTGTTATTCATCTATTCTTGTCCATGAATACTGAGCCTAGTAGAGGACACACCACAGTCATCATCAAGCATCGGTGCCGCAATGAGACGCTGAGCGGCTCACTTCTTCATCCTGACTTCTAAGGTCTGCAGCGACCAGAACTCGTCTAGCGCAGACAGTACAATAGTCCAGATTACCACGCAGCGCCTCACCGCGCTTGCCCTCTTCCCTCAAATGTTCATCAGACACTTCCATGGGGAACCGTTAAAACCTCTGGCTTTACGGTAGCCATGCCGTGAAATGGTGGCGTGTTGACCTGTCGGTATTTCTCTTTTATTGGCTAGAACATTTACATGCTCCGACTCTTGACTGGGGAGTTGCGAGGACTCGACATTTTTCGCTCGTTGCTGCGCCTCTCTTGATCGCGCTCGTGAAGATGGCTTGAAAATTATGATCATCTGAGAAGGGCAGGATCAGCTTCTCGAAATAACGGCCACCACCTCTCTATCCCCCATGAGTCTTTCAACTCACCTCAGTCAGTTGCCTTACACATCTATTTGTCAAGGCCGCCAGGAGAAGGCGCACTTCATAACATACGATGGATAGTCTGCCGCTTGGTAACATGGTCAGAGGTGGGAATAGCATCTAATTGTTCCAAAGACGATAGAATGCATTATGGATACAAGTGCGAATACGTGCCAGGTATTAGTGCATGGGGTAATCTTATGTTCAACACGGTGGTCAAAAGGAATGTACGGTCATGACTCATGCAGTACTCATGACCCGACTGTGAAGGACTCTCCACATCCGCACGCGTCCTTGATGTTCGGATTCTTGAACGCAAACTTCGCGCTGTATGCACAAATGTGCACAGTGAGCATAGAAGATAGACGAAGATATTTAGTACGCACCTCAAGCCATCCTCCTTCCAGTCCATCTCGCTTCCAATTATCGAGAACAGCGCCTTGCTGTCGATGAGCACCTTCACACCATCCTGTTCTACCACTTCATCAAACTTCCCAGGCTTGTCCACGTACTCAAGGTGATACGATAGTCCAGCGCATCCCTTGTTACGAACGCCTATACGAAGATGCTGTGGTGTGGGACTCTTCATAAGAGCCTTTAACCGCTCCACGGCCGTCGGTGTCTGTTACGGCTCAGTCAGTTGATGATTTCGAGAGATTCTACATAATACAATGCACCATTGTAATAGCAGCCTTAGCAGCACGTATCTTTGGCCTCGGTCGTTCAGCCTTGGGTACAGGCGGAGGCCGAGCTGCGACCTGTGGTGAAGCCGCATCTGCTGACAAATCCTTTGGGGATGGCCGTGAAGTGGAGGGTATCACGACCGGGGGTGTTTCTCCTAGTGTCGGCTTACTTCGTGGAACTGGTAGAGGTGTGTTTATCGAGTTTGGTGAGAAGGCGGACATCATCGCGTGTCGGTGTATCGGTGTGCATATCGAGTGCGAAGAGGAAAAGTGGGAAGCCAGAAGTCGCGATGCATGTTGAGCACGGTGTAGACGTGCAGTTACAGCAGCCATGGTTGTGTCAGAAGACCGTCAAACTCGCTGTGGAGGACGGTGTCGAGAGTGACAGAAACGTTGGGGACGAAGAGCGGATGAGGGTACGGAGCGAAAGGCGGGCGTCGGCGAAGTGATGTGGAGATACTTTGAGATATTATGTAACGCAGCCAATCATATGTTGTACTTTACGAGGAAAGTGATAAGTCCGGAAAGGCAAGTGTATTAGATCAGTTGCTTATCGGCCGATAAGACTGCGAGACACCTCCTTCAATATTACTGAGCACCTACATAGACAGACACGCACAATGGTTGCATCGACATGAGCAACATTTCCCCAGTGTAACATAAACCTGAACAATCCTTTGGCTTCTTATGCGGGACTTCGCACCGAAGTTTCTATGTTCGCGCTGCGTTTCTAGCCGTCGCTGCCATAAGTACCGGTCCAGCAACACCTCGTGAATCACGTAGCAAGTTGGAAAGCCCCTGACAGCGGATGCGGAGTCCGTCTCTTCTCATTGGCAATGGTACGGCACCGCCACAGGCCCATAACCTCAAGGAATAATTGCACATTGAGCAGGGTGTACATATACACGACTAAAGTCCATACGAACTACGCGAACCAGTAGTAGACACAAACATTGAGTACTATGCTGATGATGGGGTTGATGAGATGCTAACAAGAATGCAGGAAGAAACACGAATTGAGGTGCGATGTACTGTACATACAAGCATGGGGATGACGCCGGACGGTGGTGTATGCAGGAGTAGACGAAACAGTTGCAAAAACGGACACATGGCTAGAATTACGAAGAAGCTAGTAAAGACGTTGAAAAGCACAGCAGATGATAGGGAATATCTTTATATACTACATATAACTTGAAGAGGAACGAAGTAAGAGCGGGAAGAGATCCGGAACCCACAACAACCACATTGAGATTCAATGTCCATGGCGATCGCGAGACGGAAATTGGAACCCAGAAGATGCTGGCTATACGATAACATGCGTGAGCGTGGAATGGTTGGTGAGGAATGATGATGTCAACGGTAATGAACTAAAAAAAGAGTATAGGTACAGATAGATGAATGGGAACGAGAACTGAATGGGAACAGGAATGGGGCAGCGGTGTGCGTGGCGGGAGCATGACAGCAGGCGACAGATCAAGCAGGCGGAGGTGAGCTCAGCATGAGCGACCCAAGCTGCACCCCACTGTCCTCCTCCTTGCTCACCCGCGGCGTGGCAGGCCTCCTCTTAACACTCGCTCGCTTGGTAAGTCTGGGCGCCCCTTGCGAATCCTCCGAGACAAGCTCAGTCGGGCTCGCTTGCCTCTTCGTCCTAGGTGACATCGGACTGCCGGTAGGCACCAACACCTCCAACAGGGGCGACTCCTGCGATAGGGGAGTGCGACGAGCGCCGTGCTCGTCCAAGACCAAAGCCGGTCCGAGCCCGATGTTCTCCGCGCGGTCGAGGCCAGGGGGTCGTAACGGCATAGGCGAGACAAGCATGTCGCTGCTCTTCGATGTAGCAGCTGGCTTCCCGAATACAGATGGCATCGAGGGAGGTCGTACCGATTTGTCAGTATCCGCGACGGCCATCTCGACGTCCTCGACTGGGCCTCGCTTTCTGTTCTTCTCCTCGTCCATTATCTTGAGGACACCCTCGATGATCGCTCGGTGGACGAAGACGTATTGCCTGAGGCTCTGGCAGAGACTCATCCTCTGTTCTCTCATGTCCTCGATCACCCTCCTGATCGGCTCGTCGTACGAAGACAACAGCGGCGGCGAACGGTTATCGTGCAGCCGCCTGGGCTCGACATAATCGAAGGCCATGCCACGGGGACTGGCAAGAACAACATCTCGCTCCCACTTCGGACCCTATACCAAACCAAGCAACACGTCAGAATGGTCATCCGAGTCAACGTGCATACTACTCACCACTGTACGCCAGGAATCCATCGCAGGGCCGGCTTGCGAGGTGCTTGACGACGCCACTCGGACCGTTGACTTGTCCTGCTGCAGCGACGACGAACTATCGCTCGATCCAAGCGTCGGGTCCACAGCTTTAACAGCTTGCGTGAGACTTGTGGTGCTCGTGTGATTGGACGACATCACACTGCGCGTAGAGAGCGAAGTCGATCGAGGAGTGGACGACGCACCACTGCTGCTATCCGAGGGACCAACGTCGCGTTGAGGTGACTCTGCTTGTGCAATTTCGCCACGGTTGTCCGATGTTGCCGGGAGGTGGGAGGCAGAGTGACGATCGTTGTCCGCCAGCGCAGCTATGGCCTTGGCATGCCCGGTCTTCACTTCTTTGAGCAGTGCCGGCGAGGCCTTCAACTGGCTGTCCTTCTTTGAATTAGCGTCCACAGAGTCGACATCCATTGGGGCTTGACCATTCCGAAGTCCAGCGATGGGCACGTGCACCTCATTGCCTCCAACTTCCATAGGCATCGTCAATCCCGTATCCACAGCCTTGTCGAAAGGACCCCGGTCGACATCCATCCCCTGTGGATGTTCCTCTCCAGGCAGCGAACTCGGACTCTGGCTCTGGCTACTCGCAACACTGCTCACATCACTCTTCACCTGATACTGCTGGTGCTGCTGCCTCCTCTTCCGCATCTCCCTTCTCACTCCATCAAGGACCGCGTCAACAGCGATGAACCCACCTGTGCGTCCCACACCAGCCGAACAGTGCAACAACACAGGCGCACGTCCTACCGCATGCGTCGCGACACCCGTGACAGGATCGATATCGCCCCGCCCGCCTAGCGTCTCGACCGACGGCGGGCGCTGCTCCTTCGGCGGTGTACCAATCGGACTCTTGCTCCAAGGACCCTCACCCCACTGCATACCACCTTCCACCCGAGTATTCTCAACAATCTCGTCCACCTCCTTCATCAACTCCAACAGCCCCCTCGGGTCCTTGGGCACGTCCAGATCCGGCCAATCCAGGTACTGCAGCTGAGTTACGATCCGCGGTTTCGCCTGTGGGTACTTCTTGTTCGTCAACTGGAATATCCGTCGTATCGTGTGGTCCTCGTGTTGTTCGCCGGGACGTTGGACTTCGGGGACCTGTGGGAAGTTGAAGAACCCACTGGACGACTCACGTTCCTTCCTGCGCTTCTCTCGCTCGGGGCTATCCGTCGTGGATATGAGCTTGAGCTGCAAAGAGCCATAATCGCCCTCGTTCCAGTAATTACCGCACTTGATGAGAGCACTCTCGACTTCGCGGGTGAGCATCACAATAACATGAACGTTCTCTTGCCAGCACAATCTGCACAGAGGGTGTCAGTTCATAAGCGGCAATATCATCAACCAGATAATACTTACGTCCAAAAGTCTGTGAACGTCGCGGGGAGTGGACCCTGCGTCGCGATATACCGCTTGTTCGTCCCCAGCGGTTGTACGTAGCTCGCATTCATATAATCGTCATCTTCCGGACACGACTTCTGCAGACGCACGCGCGCGTGCTCGAACGGCCAAATGTTACGATACCTGCGAAGACCAAAAATGTCAGCATCGATCAACAAAAGTTATTACCGGAAAGATTGGCAACGGAGGTAGAGGTCTAGATGCGGTGAAGAAAAAATTATGAACGTACCGGTTCTTCTCGCCCTTCTCGACGCCTGCTGTGATACTATAAGGGAACGCAATCTGTGCCGCACCCTCTTCGCTCTTGGACGTCGACGCCTGTGACACCGAAGATGGCGAAGTGGTGACAGACCTCGGCTGAAGAGTCGCATTCGACGAGCTCCCAGAGCTGCTCGTGCTGTTGCCCATCGGCATTCCAGACTTCAGCCCAGGAAGGACCCTCACACCAGCATATCCGCCAGGCAAGGCACCAGATGACGAGGACGGGGCAGTAGACTGCGCCGAGGTCGAAAAGGTCGTGCTCTCCTTCGAGTGGTGTTCCATAACGCCCATCAGCCGTCGCTGTTCGCCGAGCTCGATCTTGTAGAACTGCATCGCAAGGGCTTTGGCTAGATCGTCGCCCGAGCTTTCGCCTTCTGAAGGATCAGTGGTGGTCACTTGGGGAGAGCTGGTAGCAGCTTGTGGCTGTGTGGCAAGCGGATTAAGGGATATAGAGGCGAGGCCGGGCGGAGGAGACGCGGAGCCAGCTTTCGAGTTCGCCTTCGATGGAGAGGCGGAATACGATAGTTCGGATGAGTCTGGGGGAGGTGAGTTCGATTCGCTGGAGGAGGACGATGATGAGGATGACGGGTGCAGTCTCGTTAGATTTGAGCTCTGCTTCGTCTTTCTTCTCCGCTTCTTCGACTTCTTCGTACCGGCGACGATGCTTCGCGAGATGTTCACGGCGCTGGTCGCATTATGGGCAACCCCTTTCGCCTCGTTCTCAACGACCACATCCATGTCACTGCTTTCCTCAGTTTCATCCACCACCGTCCCGCTTCTCCGCCCAATCTCTCTCAACCACTCAAACGGCAATTCCTCTACTCTTCTCCTGACCCTCCTCGGCAGCTTCAACGGAATTCCCTCACCGCTCCCTCTCCCACCACTCAGTTCGATGTTCTGACGAATGTTGTCGAAGAATGGGTTGAAAGCCATCTGCAGCAGAGCAATCGGTGCATCAGCAACTTAAAGTGCACACAATGAAGGAAACAACTGACGCTATGACCTCCAGGCATGCTCTTGTAATGTGGCCTTGGCACCACATTGTACGCAGCACTCTGCCCACCCGTGGGGAGACTACTAACATCCACGGCGCTGCGCTGCGCTGGTGGGAACAAGTGCAATGTCTTACCCTCTGGTATTGTAGTTGGCTTCGATGCCGGAGGCAAATGCAGTGACAATGAGCTAGGTCGCGAGAAACTTGAGGAAGTCGACGCCGCAGGAGTTGATGGTAGAGGTAATGTCATACTTGTATGCGAGGTGCGTGTTGTTTGGGGAAGTCGTAGTGAGAATGGATCTACTGATCCTTGGTTCACGGCGGGTGTTAGAGGAACCTGCAATTCCAGCATGTCAGTATCAAACGACGAAACGTGGAGGCTTTCAAGACTAGAAGCAACAAGCACCACCCCGCAATAGAAACAGAACCGCCAGCTCCATCGCCTACGACAAGCGATAACCACGGTCCAACAAGACCCAGGTAAATCATGGGCCAGGAGCATAGTATGTCCGTGGAAACAAGGCTCCTGGGTCTGGGCTCCGCTCGAAGCAGCGCCTGTGATCGTCATCTGCCACAACGAATGCGAGGCAAGCGGGAGCGGCGTCTCGTTCAGGATGAAAGATGATAGAGACGAATACTCACCTGCCGCGAGGTCGTCGTCGAGGCCATCGTGAAGGCCCTCATCGGGAGGTGTTTGGGGAGGAGCGTCCCAGACGGCGTGGGTGCAGCGACGGCGGGGACATCGTCCTCTTCGACCATCGGATTCTGGTCTACGACGTCCAATACCTCTCTCCACACCGCCTTGAACCCGCCCTTCAGCCAATATAGCTTGCGAGTGAAGCCCTCCTTTCTGAATTTGCGGAGGAGCCCAACCAAGTTCCCACCTTCATTAAGCACGCCGCTATCTGCGTCGTATACTAAAATACTAGGAGCTTCGGGCCATCGCGAGAATCTTTCCCGTGCCGGAACTGAGGATAGCATCTGTGCGAGTTTGTCGAGCGAGAAGAGAGGGCGTTTGAGGAGGGTGGAGGGGATACTGAGAGATAGCGCATGTGGTAGGCGGGCGAGAGCGTACGCGTTATGTGAGCGGATGTCAATGACGAGTGCGCCTTCGAGTACGTCGCGCACGGAGGTAGGGTTAACTGCAATAAACTCCTCGGAGGAGCTACTGGATGCCGAGGCCATTGCAGGGGCTTGCAGCTTGTGTGTGGGGGCCGCAATGGAGGAATTTGGCGGGGATGCGGAGGGGTGCTCAGATGCGGGAGAGAGTGGGATGAGGACGGTACTGCCTTTGCGTGAGTATCTTGCGTTGATGGCCTCCGCAAAGGCGTCGGTGGTCGTGCTATCGTGGTTGCTCGTTGTGGGGGCGGGGAGCTGAGTCGGGCTGCTGACTGCTGCCAGAGCGTCGCTGCCCGTTGCGGTAGCTGTGAAGAAATCCATCGTCGCTGTGCGTTGTACTGAGCGCTGTGGGTCAGAGACTTGGCCGCTGTGCGTCGGGGGCTGACGGTCGCCTTACGCAGCGAGGACGACGGGGTGGAGGTCAAAGATGGCGCATCATTTTTAATTGAATATTCTACTGTATCTCCCAAATTCGGGGCCTAGATTCAAGTGACGTCAGTGATCTCGCGAACGAGCCCTGGCGCATCATCACGCATCTCCAGCGCCGGCATCAGTGCCTCTCTTTATATTAGTTCATGTTTGTTCCTTTCCTAAGCATTAATGGGGTAGTGGTAACCTGGGTCGTTGCCATCGACCCGCCGGGGGTTCGATTCCCCCTTAATGCATTTCCGCTCCTACCATTTGTTTTTATTCGGGCCTTCGACTTTTACCATAACCCTCCTCATTTGCTTCAATATTAATTACTCGCGGTCCTTCCTCCCAAAAAGGCTTCCCAGTTATCACGCCTTATCCTCATCGTCTCTGTTGTGCTGGCATAAACTGCATGCATTACGTAGGTAGGGGAAACCAAATTTTGACGTCTACTCGGCCGCCTTGTAGCAGAGGCACCGGCAGGTGCACGATCAGCGTTGGGACCTTGAGGAGCCCACGTTCGTCGAAATTTGCCCTATCGGGGCCCGACGCTGTTCCAGTCCATACATATCAATTATACACTGCGATGTATGGAACCCAACTTAATCAATCAACTGAATGAAGAAAAGGTTTTTTGACAGTGGTGAGGGATTACTTAGCTCATCTTTCCCCCGAGCTTACTTGAGCACTAGAGCATCCGAGAGCGTGTGTACCTGGAGGCAGGTGCGTGTTCATGAGCTTCGTAACATAAGAATAGCAATCGCAGCAGAGAACAAACGATCGAAATTCATTGGGTTACCTGCAGAAGTCGAGAAGTTAATGGATGCTGGTTTTTACGATGATAGACTGGGCGAGATCGTCCGCAGTTGAAACGTTGAGGGACACGGCGCTGTTCGTGTACTAGGGTTCTAGGATGCCATTCACTCAAGTTCACGCTACCGTGGCACGTTTGGGAGAAACCTGCCAGTGGCCATCATGGCCGCTCGGACTGGCAACTGCTCGGATCTGAATCTAGCATGATCGGATCACTACACGTGGTACTCAACTTGTCGAACCCACCCAGCGGTCAGCTTGGATTCAAGTTTTTACCTGTTCTAAACCGTCATCTACGTTGATGCCAGTCGACTCGTTCGACTCTGGCATGGGCTACTACTTATGCTAATGCATGCTTCAAACCTAGCACCATTCCGTTGTAATGGCGAGGGAGGATCAACTGCACACGATATGGCTTGGGTGTCCGAGTTAGTCTTTTCAAAGCTGACTCTGGTGTCATCATCGCAAAAGTGTATCTACACTGAGCTCAGTTGTGATTGTAAGTCCCACGATATGTACTATGCCAACGAAGTTCACACCAACTGACACGCATTTTATACCAGTGCATGAGAGCATATCTTGAGAGCTACAACACCGCCTCGGTGATAGATAAGTATTGCGAGACGAGCGGGTTGCTTACGGCTTCTACCTTACGCAGTGAACACGGATCAGAGTGCTTTATACGTATCATAGCACCTACGAGGATCCATAAGTACATTGGTTAGTGACCGAAACTTCTCAACCGGTTATTACAGCTTACATACAAATGAACTGTCATACAGAGTAAAGCCGATGAGGTCTTCTTTCGCACCGCGAAGCTCAGGCCGCACGGTGAGTTGTTCAAGAAATTCAGCCAACGGCAAGCTGGGCAGTTTTTGACGATGTATACGACAGATTGTACGCTTCCGCTGCCTTCGGACCACTTCATCGGCTTTCACTCAAGACCGAGATGAGCTTCGGCTCCCTCCGCGGATAACCGCGACGGTCCTTATAGTGAGCGCCGTATCTTATTGGCTTCCTCCATGAACAACGTTAACAGTTGCTACAATGAACAAATACTCTTCCACGGATAACGGACACTTGACTCAAGTACACTGGACGTTTCGGAGCAGCGGTCACGTAAATTGACAGAGTAGAATCTACTCTTACAACCGCGAAAGCTTTGAAGTCGACATCGAAATGCCAGTATTTTCGCTCCGTTGCAGTCATTGGCCCCTTGAGTTCGCAAGCTTCGAAGCCACCATGCTTCATGTCCCTCAGCTATGGCGCAACCAGCTGCGAAGCCTGACTCGCATGGGTGTCCAATACATATATTTGTGGAAGAGCCAGTCGGCGTAGACTTCTATTTCACACCGTGACCCTCTTCATCGGCAATAAGGTCATAGCGAGTTGTCTCAGACGACGCAGGACGAGTAAGTACACTCATAGATCAACATTCCACCGTAAAATGCTGTACTAAACATCCTTACGAGACCGCTAGACGGACGATAGACTTGTCTAGCCTTCGAGCCAGCAATGATACCGACCCTGAGGCCCTCTGTACTCTTCTTCTTATATAGCTGCTCTGCGAGCTACATCTGGACTGCACTCTTTAACTCTCGATCGAATATAGCCAGCGCACTTGCTCTTCACATGGCCTCCCAAGCACTTCCTCCAGTTGACGGATCTATTCCACTATTCCCCGGTTTCGTGGACTTCCACGCGAAGCACAACCCCGAGAGTCCTTGGGTTGTGTTTCCCTCCTTCGAGGATCCTTCAAAGGCGTCTGCCATCACCTTCTCGGAACTGGGCAACGCTACACACAGAATTGCCCACCTTGCCCGCCCCGGTAGAGAGGGACCAGAGGGCTCGGCGGTCGGCCTGCTGATCAACTGCGATACTATTCTCTATGTCGCGCTTATACACGGGCTCTTACGGGCTGGAATAGTGGTATGTCTACAGTTTACCTATCGGTCACGGTGGACTGATTCGGATGTACTACAGCCTGTGCCAATCTCTCCTCGGAACTCTCCCGAAGCAGTAGCCAACCTACTGCTTACGACGCACGCCGCTCGACTCATCTCACAGCCCTCCCTTCTGTCGCTTGCCACTACAGCGCAGTCTCAGCTTGCGGAAAAGGGGTACCAGGTTGCGATCGAGAATCTATGTTCTATATACGAGGTCTTCCCCACGTTGAAGTCCGGAAACAAGAACGATGTACTGGCAGAAGGCCCCTACCCAGAGAGACAAACGCCGCTCGACCCTAACGAGCCAGTAATCGTTTTGCATTCTTCGGGGTCCACTGGTCTCCCGAAGCCCGTATTCCTAACTTACAAGATTTTGCTACAATGGACACAGTCTGGTATGTCTCACATCTGCCATCACATAAGATATGTGCACTCACCGTAGGTGGTTGTGATACAGAGTTCGCCACGGAGGATAGGAAGCGAGCTCTTCGATGGGCGTCCGGTGGCCTCCCAACATTCCATACCATAGGTATGGGCCTCCAAGCACTCGACCCACTGACGACAGGTCAACCTGCTGGGATGTTCACCCCACAAGAACCATTGCCACCGGTCATTCCAACCGCTGACAAAGTCCTCGAGTTAGCTCGAGTTACCAATAGCAATGCTATAATCAGCGTGCCTACCTTCCTTGAGGTAGGTCTTATTCAGCCACTACCATCAATGCATATCTGAGCGACATTATCTCTCAGGCGTGGGCACAATCAGAAGATGCAACTAAGTATCTTGCCACTCTTGTGATGGTCGTGAGTGGCGTTTACCGCGATTTCTATATACAACACTTAAAACAGGTCCGGTAGGGTTTCGGAGGTGGACCGCTTTCGCTCACTAGCGGCGAGAAGCTGGTAAAAGCTGGTGTCACGCTTCAGTCTAACTATGGTACTACTGAAACTGGATTTAACACGGGACATTGTGATACTGTTGAGTTCGGCAGGGACGTCGAGAAGACTAAAGACGATTGGTATTGGCTATCCTTCCCTCCGCAGTACCACATACGCTGGGTGCCTCAAGATGACGCCTCGTTTGAGCTTCAGTTCCTCGTAAGTCTGTGTGCTTTGCCACGGCAGTCAAAGAGCAAAATTGACTTGGTACCAGACCTGTGAAACCCATCAACCAGCTGTCGAAAACCTTCCTGACGTGAAAGGGTACTCTACACGAGATCTTTTCCTGCCTCACCCGACGAAGAAAGGCTTATGGCGGGTGTCAGTACTACCCCCATCCCATACTTTACACAAGGACTCGTGTAGCTGACCCACGGGACTTTTTGTTATAGCGTTGGACGCTTGGATGACGTCATCGTCCTCGGGACGGGTAAGTCATGAACTCCTCTCGCACACTGTTAAAACTAGGCTCATCGCTTTTATGGAACCAGGTGAGAAAATAGTGCCTATCAAGCAGGAAGGACATATGACTGCGAACACTCTCATCGCGGGAGCTGTCATGTTTGGCCGAGAGAAGATGCAACCAGGAGTGCTAATCGAACCATACCCTGAACATGCCGTAGACCCGAAGAATGAAGCATTTCTTGCGGAATTCCGTAACAAGGTTTGGTACGTATAAACGGTGCAGCTTGAACTGCTAGGAACGATCAGAGACTTATACCGCTCTATTCGATTGCCTACAGGCCAATCGTGGCGGAAGCTAACACCATGGCTCCTACGTTCGCGAAGGTATTCAAAGAAATGATCGTGGTCACTGATCCACACAAGCCTTTGCCTCGTGCTGCGAAAGGTACGGTTATACGGAAGCAGGCCCTGGCCCTGTACGCGGAAGCAATTGAGAACGCGTGCGTGCAGTCAATACTTCCTCTTGAATGGGAAATACTCATCGCGTCCTTATTATTACAGCTACAAGGCGGTGGAAGATAGTACCGTGAAGTACGCTGGTGGGCCAGTATCATGGTCTGAAACCGATGTTCAATTATGGCTCCTGGATCAGGCAGAGGCCCTCAACGATGGCGTCTCTCGTGATATCACACACGACCTGTTCGAGCAAGGTTTCGACAGGTAAGTGATTCACGGATTTCCAAGATTTGACTGGCAAATTCCTGACTCATGATGCCGACAGCTTGAGCGCAACGATTTTGCGAAATCACATTATCACCGCACTGAGAGACTCATCGGACCCAAACGTCAGCCAGGCCGCTTCCAAGGTTTCTCAGAACTTCGTCTTCGACAACCCCACGATTGCCCGCCTGACCTCAGCCATTCTTGCCTTGAACTCGGGCACCAACGTTAGAAGAAGCCGCACTGAGCACATCGTCGAGCTCATCAATAAATACACCGCCGACCTTCCTGTGCCTAAGCATGCACCTGTGGCTAATCATGCACGAGGGCGGGTTGTCTTACTCACCGGGTCCACCGGTAATATCGGCGCTCACATCCTCGCCTACCTACTCCGCGATGAGCATGTCACGAAGGTGTTTACTCTCGACCGGCGTTCGTCTGCTGCAACGCCGCTTGAACGCCTGCACAAAGCCTTCGAGCAACGGGGACTTCCTGTGGAACTCCTCACGGAATCCAGAGTCGAGGCCTTGACCGGCGACTTAAACGATGATCTGTTTGGCTTGGATAAGGAGGCATTCGACAAGGTGAGTTTAGAATAGTCGCATCAGTGATTTTACTTAGCTAGACACTAACTAATAATAATTTACAGATCAGAAGCTCGCTCACACATGTAATGCTGAATGGATGGATGGTCGACTTTAATCACTCTCTCGACTCCTTTGAGCATCAGATTTCCGGCACTCGCAAGGTGTTGGACTTTTGCGCTGAGCTACCGCAACCAGTGACCATTATGTTTACGTCCTCTATATCTGTTGCGACAAAGTGGGATGTTACCGCTGGACCAGTACCAGAACAGCCTATCGAGGATCCCGAAATTGCGAGCGCGAGTGGATACTCATCGTCCAAATATGTGACTGAGCAGGTTGGTCTTCAAGTACTTTATACTCCAGCGTGCGCTCACATATATGTAACAGATCCTTTCGAAAGCGGCGGACAAAGGCATGAGCACCATATCGCTCAGGGTTGGCCAGGTCTCGGGCTCTGCCACCTCTGGAGCGTGGAACACGACCGACTGGGTGCCTATCCTTGTAAAGTCGAGTCTTGCGCTGGGTGCACTGCCTGCACTGCCGGGAGTAAGCTGCTCCCTTGATGAAGTTGTGAACGGTATAACTGACCGACCCTTATTCATCTAGCCAGTCTCCTGGATTCCTGTGGATGCTGTGGCAGGCATTGTCCGCGATATCGTCGTCTCAGACGAGCCGGTACCAAAGACTGTGAACGTCTCTCATCCACGACCGGTTCTTTGGGACGAGGTCTTCAAGCTCCTCAATGACGCTCTAGACGCGAACTTGCCCATGATACCATATGCGAAGTGGCTCAAGAAGGTGGAGGCTCTCAGTCAGGATCCAACTCCAAAGATTCTAGAAGACGTGGTAAGCAATCGAGACATATCCAGATGAAGGCCACTGCTGACGTTATCTTGTTAGCCTGCAATCAAGTTGCTGGAATTCTTCCGTGCACTTCAAATCCCTAGGCAGCCTGACGTAGCGGTAGAGGCTGGTGGCTTCCCCCTCTTCCAGACTTCTCAGCTTCAACAGCTTAGTGAGACCGCACGTACTCTTCCTCCACTTAGCATCGACCATACCCGCGCTTGGGTGTCCTACTGGAAGGAGCAGGGCTTGTTCAAATATAGTGGAGAAGCTGTTGAAACAGTGTAATCAATGTTAGTATAAGGTGTATCTACTCATGTTTTATGAAACATTTCTTGGCTCAGTACACCACTATTGCCGGAGTAACCCTTCCTCAGGTAGATATCAAGTTGCGCTTAGTATTGAGAGTTCGCGCCGGTACCATGCTGCTTCACAGAGAGAACTTCGGCGTGTTCATTCAATGTATCCGGACGCGCGAGACGTGCAGTGGAACGATGAGGACGGTCTCATCAACGGATCTGAAAGACTGTGTTGCGGGCGCGCTCCGACTCAGATCAGTGTTGACGATACTAAGATGATCGATAACCTTACAGTGCTATAGTCTCGCCAGGCTGTCAACATCACTAACATCGCAATCGCAAGGGTAGATTGATACATTGTACATTTCATTGATACACGGTTATAACTCTCTTTGCGTCTTAGTGCTTCTTCAGCACGACGTGCTTGAGCTCCAAGTCTGCCAAAGTCTTCAGCTTCCCGAGAGTCTCAGCAAATGTGGGGGGAGCAGATGCAACGGTCTGGTCGAACTCCTGTAAAACAAGATCAGTCGCTTGTTATCTAGAAGGAAGATGACCTGACATACCTCTTTGCTGTTCCATCCCAGTATCACAGTAAACTTCCTCTCATCTTCCACGATCGTCCCCCATCCTCCCCTGTTCTTGACCGCATCGCTGGCCAAGATCTTGCCAATGAAGCCTGAGATGATACCCTTGAACTCCTCTTTGTCAGTACCCTCCTTCAAAGTCCAAAATACAATCTCCGTGATGGGCGCATTCAGGGCATCCTCGGGAGTAGAGGTGGAGAGGATAGTGTGTTGAACGAACTCGAGCTTGGCAGCGCTTTCACCGATGGATTTGACCAGGCCGGGATAGACCTCCTTGTTGTCAACGAGGGCTTTGTGGTGTCCGACTGTTTCCCACACTGCGTCATAGATCGGTGATAACTAGTAAGTGAACATATTCTGGCGAAAATCTGCGAGTAAGACGTACGGATTATACCGTACCACTTGCTGGGATCCTGAACCTCCGTACCGATGTATGAACTGTAAGATGAACGAGTAAGAGTTAGCTCGCATAAATTGATAGAATACACACGCGATGTGTCCGTCGGTCTTGTTCAGGATATCAAGGGCCTCACGAGAAGCCTCGATACCCTCAGCCTTGTAACGATCACTTGCAACAGCGCGGAGCAGTTCGAGGGCGGGTGCCATGTCGGATATCCACTGGTCTGCGGCGAAAGATGGATGGGAGATGAGAGTGAGTTTGTCAGGAATGGGATCTACCATTGTTCCCTACCCCAAGCAATTTATACGAATCCAGAATGTCTGGGCGCGTAAGCAGCTAGAAATCTCACAAAGCCGCAATACGACAATTCCGAGATTCGTATCGTCTTTCACATGAGGTCACCACTGTAACCTCTTCAGGATACGTGATTTGTGCGAATATCCACGGGATCTCCGTTGATTACGCACGCGAGATACGATGACTGCGAGCTACCGTGACTGGATGTTCTGTGGATCTATGTTTGCTTACAGTAAGCTCCGGGGGCAATACCTTCCGAGTCGATCAAGATACAAAGGTTAGTAAGAACTCACTGTATGGCGCCACTAACCCTGCAGTTGTGTGTTGATCAGAGCATTTGCTGCAGCTCTGGGGTGTCTATTTTCAACCAGCGCAGGCATCATCGCGGTAACCACACCGCCCGGTACCGTGGAGGTGCACATGTTCACACGGCGCACGCCCGACAGTGATATGCGCTGGCATGATAAGTAGGCTCGTATTTAAACCAGCCTCTATCTACCTCGTACCTAGATTTCATATACACGCACTGGAGAGCTGATCCTTACAAAGGGTGATTCTGATGGCTCTGACGATCCCACGAGTGTTTCATTCGCCAAATGTGCGATGGGTGACGGGTCGCTATGGCGGGAGGATCTTTACATTCGGAAGGTTGTCTAGCTTCAAAGTATGCCACGGCGGGCACCAGAACAGCAGACCAATTGTATATCTGATATTCAGAAGGACTACGCAGAGAAGGGGATAAGTATCTCTACACCGGCCGCGCGAAATGTTCTATCTCCGTGCAGAAATCTCTCCTTCTCCTTTCCTCAGGCTGCGTTCTTTGTTAATACGACATGCTTGAGATCAATATCTCCAAGAGCCTTCAGCCTCGAGATGTACCCATCGAGCCACGGAGTGGCTGCAACACCAGCATCGAATTCCTGCATAAATTTGCAGATAAATCAGCTCCGTATCTGCATTAGCCAAGTCTCAATACTAATAGACATACCTCCATACTATTCCACCCGAACGTCACCGCGATCTTCCTCTCGTCTTCCAACGACGTCCCGAATCCACCGCGGCCGTCGACCCACTTGCTCGCCAACGCTCTATCGACTAACTCGGACAGGATCGCGTCGAACTCCTGCTTGTCAGCCTCTTCCTTCAAAGTCCAGAATGCGATCTCTGTGAGAGGTGCCTCGAATGCGGTCTGGGGAGTTTCTGTAGAGAGGATGGAGTGATAGACAAAGTCGAGCTTGGCTGTTCCTTCGTTGAAAGACTTGAGCACCTCCGGGTAGAGGTCCTTGTTTTCTTTGAGGGTTTGGTGGGCGGCCATCGACTCCCATACTAGATATACACTCTTAGTAGCGCATAACTGTGACCCAGAAAATTAGACGTACGGATCACGGCGTACCAAACCTCGGGATCTTGAGTTTCAGCACCGTAATAAGTACTGTGGAACGTAACGTGAGCATCAAAGCGTTCGAGTAGAACCGAGGAGACGTACGCGATATGTCCGTCAGCCTTGTCGACAATGTCAAGGACAGCACGGATAGACTCGATGCCCTCGGCTTTGAACTTGTCGCTCTTGATGGCGCGTATGATTTCGACGGTGGGTGCCATAGCAGTAGATGAGATGCGAAGACAGAGTCTGCGAAATGTGGGTGGAAGAGTGAGGTGAACTCTCTCAAGCCCAGAGGTTATTTATACTCGTTGGACCAACCCCTCCTTTTTGCAGGAGAGATCAGGAATTAGCCTGGGGGACTTCAATGCCGCACGAGTCATGCATATTCGTCTGCAAGGGCCGCGATAGCACCACGGCAAGAGTGCGCGTATGCTTTTGGATCGAAATAGCCACTATCCGAGCAGCCCGAGACGTATGTGATGCCTGTGCAATGGCGAATCTGCCATTTGGGTGAGCCTCTTAACTCGCGTTATGAAATACGTGATATTATAGGCCTACCTATGAAAGGGTGCCGCTATACCGCCAACATTGAAATCTGTGTCTGTACACTTCAAAAAAAGTTGTGAATGAGCAAAAGGAGAGGTTAAGTCTGAGTATATCGATAAAAACACGTACCTTTGCTCCATTTATTTGTACCAAGAATAGGCCAGTAGACGAGATCGTTAGCGTTTACCGGGGATGTCGGGGAGTGCAGAGTCCATTGTTAGTTTAGACCAAGGATCTTTGGGAGGTGAAAAAACGATCAAGGAACATGCGCAGCGTGTCACTCACCTTGATATTTCGGTACTTTCGGTATGTATTCGTACATATGGGTGAGTAAAACAGGACTCGCACGCACAACGTAGTATGGGATGGCCCTGTCCAAATTATAATCGACAGAGCACCCTCGGGGGTCTCGGTGAAGTCTGGCAGTAGCTCGTGTACACAGGTGAGTCAAGGGGGCGAGTTTCGGGGACACATAACATGAAGATCCAATATAGGATAGTCATATCTGCTGAAGACATTGTGATGATAAGTCTGCTGTGGACGTCCCTCGTCTCATGTAGAACTCCATTGAAACGGTCGAGTCGTCTCGTATATTACGCTTCTGATCGCAGTAGCATTATAATCTGGAGCCAAGCTTCGAATAGGATGGACACGTCCAGCATGTAAGCGAACGCGCCATGGGAGCCCACAAAAAACACACTCGCCTGATATTGTATCACTTTTCAAGTCCCCATGTCAGCGGTACGCTACGATTGGCCCCGTTTCACTCCTACGTAAAGAATAGATAGTCTGTGATAGTTATCCGTACGTGCATTAGAAGATACGGCACTTTCTCTTATGGTCTAGTGATACGTCAGTTGTAAACAATATTAATGAGATTCGGCGCACCAGTGAGTCCTGCAAATAGATACCGCGTTGATGAAGATCCCTGAGATTGTTTAATCAAATAAAGACGTCTTCACGGCCATGGCATAATTTTGGGGACTTGGGAATCCCTTTCAAGTGGAATTGAGGAATGTAAGTCTGCCGGTGGTAGCTAGCAGTGAGAACGAGTCGACGGTGAATATCAAGTAATGGCGATCCGATCTGCAGTCAAATTGAACTGATCTTCCACCAAGAGTCGAACCGACAGGATGGATCGATTAGCTCGGAGCGCTAACCACCGATGTTCTCTTGACCATCACTATGCTCAACAAATAATACATCGACAAGGTTTATTAAAGGTACAACACTATATCTGTCTCAATTACTTGCTTTGATACTTCTTGAGGACGGTGAGCTTGAGATCTATATCTGACAGGGCCCCCAGCTTCTTGCGACCCTCGAGAACCTCCGGGGGTACTGACGCAAAGACTTGCTCGAACTCCTGTTGTTCATGCATGGTTCATGACTGGTTAATACACCCATAACATTAACAAAGTTATACAGCCAGTTGCGTACCTCTTTGCTATTCCACCCCAGAACAATAGCGAACTTCCTCTCATCTTCCACGATAGGGCCCCATCCTCCCCTATTTTTGACCGCATCGGTCGCCAATATAGGGGCAACAAATTTGGACAAAACACCCTTGAATTCCTCCACATCGGTGCCCTCCTTCAAGGTAAAAATCACGAACTCCGTTATAGGAGCTTTCAGGGCATCCTCGGGAGTAGGAGTGGAAAGATGGGTGTGCTGCACGAACTCGATCTTGGCAGCGCTTTCACCAATAGACTTGCCCATTAGAGGGTAGAGTTCTTTGTTGTCAACCAAGGCTTTGTGGTGGCCAACGGTTTCCCACACTGCACCGTGTATCAGTGATGAGTTAACTTACTCTGGCAGAGAACAGTTGTTAGTAGGACGTACAAATTGCACCATACCACTTGTTGGGGTCTTGAATCTCCGTACCAAAATACGAACTGCAGCAATGATAAGTATGATTGGATTTCATCAGAGTTTCACGGAATGCCTACGCTATGTGTCCATCGACCTTATTCAGGATGTCAAGGCCCTCGCGAGAAGCCTCAATACCCTCGGCCTTGAAACGATCGGTTCCAATGGCACGGAATATTTCGAGAGCGGGTGCCATTTCTAATATTCAGTGACGACGATAGTTGCGACCTAAGAGGCGAGAGTAAGTGGTGTATTCGTGAGCAGAGAACACGACCCAAACCCTTTATATAGAACCAGGCGGGACCACATTGACGTGATGTCATTTCCCCTCGTCTCCTGAAAGCACTTACGAATATCCGCAAAATCGGCATTGAAAGTTGATTAGGCATACGGGGTACAAAGACCAACAAGGTCTCACCGAAGCCATTCGCCTACGATCTCCTCCGAGGAGGCACTTCTAACTACGTATCAGTGCGGCAGGCATGTACATGCTGCGATGTCCACGATGTTACTTATCGGTGTAACAGTGCCGTGCGGGAACTACTTACTAACCAATCGGCAGGTTCGATCGGATGAGTAAGTAGTGAGCCTGGGCCTCATATGGCAGTCAAACATACTGCAGCTGCGAGCTCAAGTGTACAACGTGGGGTAGTGGCTGGCGCCCTCCGACCGATTTCCCAGAAGGTGAAAAGATATAGACAGTGCTTTGCCTAAAATCTGCGGCCATGGTATCTTCATATCCGAGTCAAGAATGTAACCTAAAGTCTCGCATCGTCTTTACGTTGTTGTGCCTCTTCGGCCCTCTTTCGGACTCAAGCAACTGCATGTGACAGCTACTGACAAGGATACAAGAGGAAAACGACTAAACTACCGCTACGAGGATGACTTTGAGTCGCGCCACGCAGAGGACCGTGTTAATCAGTGTGCTGCTATGGAGAGTATAGCTACGAAGGTGTCGTGTTAGTGGGTGTGCTACTAGTATGGAGAGCATAGCTACGAAGGTGTATCGTTGAAAGTAAATCCTGAAGAGTTGTCACAAAGAAAAGACAAAATCAGGGAATCAGGATGTGCCGAGTTTTCAATCAGGGACTCCAGAAAGTTGAGTCGCAGCCACCGGTATCGTGATCTTTGTGCACTCATTGAGGATATGTGCTCAGGTTTGATACACACTGCAGGTGTTGGAAGATGCGCTGACGGAAACCTCCTATGGGAGCATGACAGAGGATTGCGCGCGCATTGCACAACAAGGTCGTTTGATTTGAATCGAGAGAGGAATGGTTCCATGTGAGTATTAGGTTTGAGGGGAGCACGGCTATGTAAAATTGAGTCGTACGTAACCCCGGCACACACCGCTGCAGACCTTCGCGCCTACGGCGCTGCGGCCAGCAGCTATGTGTGCCTTGTGGAATCAGCTTGAAGAGTGCGAGCAGTGAAAGTCATTCAGTTTTATGTGCCTTTGTGTACAGTCCGCAACTGAGAATGGCACCACACAGTATGCGAGCAGTGAGCACATCTACTTCGAGGGAAGACTGTGACCGAAAGAAGCGCACGGGAGTGAGTCGGGGTCCTATCAATGAAAGCCCCGCGGGCGAGCGAATGAATCATGAATCCCTCTTCACTGTATCCAATAAACGACTTGCGGCATGTATATATGGTACGGAGTGTTACGTAGTCAGCTACTGCACGAAATACTCAAGAGCGATGGTAAACTCGAAAAACGTATGCTTGGCGGTGCCATTGGGAAGGTATCGGCCTATGGCGGAACAGACATAGTAGCGCCCCGTGTCAAGTGTAGTCATGTGACGAAAAAGAGGTCCCAGACTCCCAGTAGTGTTGTTTTGATGAATGAGATCTCAAGGACCGATTTGAGAAATCGGAATGTCACAGTTGGTTCAGTGAGTACTCTACACAGGTGCTGTTTCGTTGAACTCACCCGGCTCTCGTACGTTCACTTATTATCGTAATCTTGAACCTTTATGAAGCGAGAACTTTCACCATATGCATTCGCCCCTCACCTTAAAAGTACTGCATTAATCCAATATCATTCATGTGCTGTGTCGATCCTGTATACTGCGGACGTTAGTAATAAATCTATCGTACATAGTCTGAAGTGTCAACCACACCTGCCGGGCCACATACGTCAAGATGATCGAATAGAGTTCGATAGCAAAGACTCGCCGTAGAGCTCGCCGATATTCCACGGAGACATATACTACCTCACCCAACCAAGACATTCTGTTCTACATTATTATGATGAGATTATCGTACAGTGTATCTGTACAGTCCTAACGTGGATGTCTATATTCCAACTCTTCTTCGGGGCGTTTGCGTGACGCGTGCACCAGCACCAATACCCGTAACGCCGTGGCTACCGGTGTGCCTGGGTGTACCAGGGACTACAATTTTTGAACTTGATCCACTGGCCGTCTTGATAGCTACAGCTTCCTCTGCGGCCTGCTTCGCCGTTCTGGATTAAATAGTTTAAGTAAATCAGCCTGAGACACTGCGTAGAGTGACATACTCTTCTCGCTGCCTCGCCATCTCTGTCTCAAGCTCTGCGCGCTTGGAGAACTCCCTATCAGCCGTACGCCTATTCCCCCGCTCGTCGAAGTTCTTCTCCTTGACAGAGTAGAACACGGAGCCAAGCTCGGCTAAGCGAAGGTATTAGCGACGCAGTAGGTTCAAACTATCGATAAACATACCAAGCCAAAATGCGTCGACGGCGGTGACTTGAGTCATGTATTCCTTGGAGGTGAGGATGAGTTCGTGGTAAATGACGTATGTCGGTGTATCTGAAGACTGCAGGTTAGCTACGCGTATTACATTTGTAAAATTCAGACATACAGCCAAGCCCATACAATGCACTGGTAGGGTGCAAATGGGTGGGTAATCCGGTGCGGATATTCACAAACTCTCCGATACCCTTAACTCGTGCAGCTTGATGGAAGTATCCAGCACAAATCGCTTTGCTATTAACATAACAGCCGTAGTCAGTGCACGCCCACACATTAGCACGGAGGATACTCACCGAATGAGATCGAAGTCAGTTCCTGCGGATATGATCTCCATCTTCTGGAATTTCATGATATCCTCTAGCTGTACGCGAACCTCACGTGCTTTACGAAGCAACTTCGGGTGTAGGAAGTGTCGCAAGGCCCAGTCGTCTCGGAATCTACCGTGCGAACGTTAGTAAATGACACTCAAGACCTGTCTGCACTATACAATAACGCACCCATGACTCTTCCACTGGTTGAACACATTCAACAATGTCAAGTGATCACTCTCGGGGACATTGAACTTCTCCCTAGCAGCATCTGCCTCCTCCATCCTCTCCTTCGGTCGGTAGAAGACGCTGGGGACGGACAACATCGACACGATTGTGAGCATCTCCGAAGAACACTTGTACTCCACGGAGGCAATAAGCATCTTAGCCATCGACGGCTCCATCGGGAATTCTGACATTTTGCGACCCACGGGGGTAAGGTTGCCGACATTGTCCAGTGCTCCAAGGACCCAAAGTTGGTACATCGAGTTCAACATATTGGCCTGGTACGTGAGTTGAGTAAATTACAACGTAGTGAACAAGAGGATGTACCTGAGGAGGAGGATCCATGAAATCGAACTCAAGCAGGTTCTTGACGCCTAGCGACTTGAGCAACAGAACAGTGTTCGCCAAGTTCGTCCGCTGGATCTCTGGAATGTTGTTGGCAAACATCTCGTTCCTGTATGCCATTTCAGTGTACAGACGGTAACAAAACCTGCATCATGTCATGGTCAGTGAAAACTCATCCAGGAGAAACAAGTTATTTACCCGCTTCCAGTACGCCCGGCACGACCAGTCCGCTGATTTGCGTTGGCTTGACTGATGGGCGTGATCTGCAGAGCGTCCATACCGACTTTGGGGTTGTATACTTTCAGTTTCGAGTATCCGGCATCCACGACATACAGAATACCGTCGACTGAAGAATGACACGATCAGTAAGACAAAGGATAATCTTGCCGAACCAGGGTCACAAACCTGTCAATGACGTCTCCGCGATATTTGTAGCAACGATAACCTTGCGACGCCCATCTGCAGTAGGTTCGAAAATCTTTGCCTGTAAATCGGCAGGCATTTGCGAGTAGATAGGCAACACGGCAAGAGGAGCCGGCTCGTCGAGTTGCGATAATCGTTCTATGCAGGGATTTAGTGTCTTCTGCCAACTGACTCGCCGAGTGACGCACCCTTGACAACTTGACATGTGATCTCAATATCTTCTTGACCGGTCATGAATACCAGGACATCACCGGGAGGAAGAGACAGGTGTATTTGGAGGACTTGTTTCACCGCGCTGTCGACATAATCCTCGCATGGTGACTTCGAATGGAAGGTTTCGACAGGGAAGGTACGACCGGGGATAGTGAAGGTCTGTGCGTTGCCGTAGAAAGCTGAGAACTACATAAGACTAGCGATTAGTCGTTGGATATTTAGATTCAGGAAGATAGGCCTCACCTTCTCGGCATTCATGGTCGCGGATGTAACAATGAGTTTCAGATCTCTTCGCCTCGAAAGGACTGAAAGGTAAGACGAATGAGCATACATCCCAGAGCAACAGAGAGGGAACGCACTTTTACGCAGAAGACCCATCAGTACATCGGTACTGAGCGACCGTTCGTGAGCTTCGTCCAGAATAATAACACTGTATCTATCCAGATCGCCCTCATTGAGAGATTCACGAAGCAGCACGCCGTCCGTCATGTCTATTCGAAGGAGTGAGCCAACGATGTCATATTTGCAGCAGGCACACTCACACTTTATTCTCGTCTCAGGTGAGGTGCAGTCCTCGAATCGGATTGCATAGCCGACGGTAGATCCCAGTTTACACTGCTCTGGGGGTAAGCATACAAAACAGCGTTGATGCAGCTATGACTACGCACCTCCATTTCCTCGCTCACTCGCTTAGCGACTGACATGGCGGCGACACGCCGGGGCTGAGTACACCCTATCAATCCATACGTGCAGTACCCATCTTCGTAAAGGAACTGTGCCAATTGAGTAGTCTTGCCTGATCCCGTCTCACCGACAACGACAATGACTAGAGTGACAATGGGCATTACCTCCGAGCTGAGTAGACGATACGCACATACCTTGATTATCGCGTATGACCTTCAACAGCTCCTCCCGACAAGCAAACGCAGGAAGATACTCCCGCTGCTCCTTAAGCGTCCTAGTCTTCGCAAACGTACTCACACCAGTCGCACTCTTCAAATGCGTCGCAAACTTCGAGTCGCCCTTATAATCCTCCTTCTCCCCGTCCTTGTCCTTGGCCTCCGCCTCGGCTGTATGAACAAACCAACGAAGCCTACGTGAATGTGCCATCCGACGAAGCAGCATATATGATCAAACGCATGTACGAACCTTCTGCAGCAGCGTCCTCGTCCTTGACTCCCATGATGTTACCGAGGGCCGTCCCTCCAAGGGCGGCAAGCTTGGCTGCGGCCTTTTGACGTTCCGCCTGTTCGCGCTTCTCTTTCACTAGCGCACTGCCTTTGCGGGAGAATATGGCCATGTCGCTGGTTGGGTCTCGCACGGGATTGATGGGCTCCAGCTGCTTGGTGTAGACGGTACGACCGTCCAGGAATGGAGGCTTGAGGTCGTGGACCATAACGTGTACGGTCGATTCCGACTCGTCCTCGAAGTCCATATCGATGGCCTTACGCGTCGCAACACCAGACGTGACCATCCGGTTAGCCTCCCACAGGTCATTGTCCGCATTCTATGGCAGCATATCAGTACACATGGCATCACTCAATTCTGAGATACGCACATATTGAGCCTGCCTAGCAGAGATTTTCTTCTGCAAAATTGTGATCCTTCATTAGCCACGCCCACATCACCGAGCAGTGAAGACATACCACAGCGCGCTTCGCCAACTCAGCCTCCTTCTTCGCCCCAAGGTCCTCATACTGTGCCAACGGATTAAAATCCTCATCACCCGCCATATTCCCCTCCTCAGGGCCCATATACCAATCCCTATCCAACCGAATCTGCTCCTCCTCCCACTCCCTCATATCCAAATTCAAAGGCCCACTACCCTCATCGTCGTCCACATCGCCTCCTCTGCCTCCTCTCGGTGTAGGCGCATCCCATCTCCGGTTCTTTGCGTTTCCCCAGCCTGCGTCGCCCTCGGATCGCCGTGGGGTCGAGTCCCAGCCGACGTTGGGTACGCGCACACTCGGTGCGTCTTCACGAGATCCGCCGCGTTCGGAGCGGGGCGTGGCGTCCCAGTCACGACGGTTATCTCGTCGGCCACCTCTCCGGTCGAATTGGTCGCGGTTGAGACGGCGTTGGAAGTCGCCAAGGCCACGAGGACCATCGTCCCGCCTTTCTTGCTGAGCGGTTATACCGTCTATAGCATACTCAGCCTTGAGTCGCATAGTTATGATCATGCACGTACCACGCTGTTTCTCCTTGTTCCGTTTGTACTCCTCCAGCCGTTTGCGAGCAACTTCTGACAGCCCACCAGGATGAGAAGGCGTCTCTTCTCCTCGTTGACGTTGGTGAGACCGCGGAGCAGGCAATGCGGGAACTGCATTCACTAATGAATATGCAACACTGGAAGAGAATCACAGCTACGCACCCTTGAATCTGGGCTCGGAGTCACCGTCCAACCTCGGCTTCTTCCTACTGCCCTCACCATTAGCAGCCTGCGCTGCCCTCTTCTCCAGCGCGAGCTTGTCCAGTCCGAGCATAGAAGTTCGAGGTGTAGGAGGCTCAATGGGTTTAGCAGGTCGTTTGAATGTGTGTTTCTATCATGCTAGCATTAGCAAGCACCAGTCTCGTCAACGCAGCTATGAACGTACGGCATCTTGACGCATCAACCCTCCCTGCCGCACAGGTTCAGGAGCCAGTACTTCACTATCGTGCACAATCATCCCTTGTACGGGCTGAGCCGTCAAACCAGAGGCTTCCTGCTCCGCATGCGAGATGATTTCGGCGTGCAGGTCTTTGAGGAACTGGTCTTGGAACTTGCCAAACGTTTGTGCAGCTACCACCTCACGTCAGTAAACAATACTATACATAACTCGCAACTCAAAGTGATAGAGTACACACCAGTAAGGAACCCATCCACCGAGTTCGTCTTCGCAATATCCTGCACTCGCCGCGCCAAGAGGTCATTCGGGTTCACCAGGTTCAACGCCCTCGACAGCTTGATCGCCAAGTTATGCGTGAACGCATCTTCTGCAGGAGGCGGGGATACCATTTCGCCACCACTAAACGTAGAAAGAGAAAATTCGAGAGAAGGAGAAGGGGGTGCGCACGACAAGGTCGTGGTCGGTGGCAAAGGTTGGTGTGAGTGGGCGCTTGTGATATTGCAGCTTTCTGGTGGCCACCGTGACCTCCTACTAACACGGGTCTCTCGTTTATTCAACTGTCGATTTCTGAAGAGGACAAGAGGCGACTAATAGGACAGATACGCTGGTATAAGTAGTCGAAGATGTCTGCGGCACCCCGAAAGCCTGCCCCCCGCCTCGCCCGACCCGCTGCCCGCTACTGGAAAGGCAAAGCCCCCAAAGGCGTCGACGCGACCGCTGTCGACTCGGATGATTCGGACGTAGAGGATGCACCGGAGATGGAAGAGGAGGGGGATGTGCTGATTCGGGATCTTGCTGGGGACGAGGAAGAAGACGACGGCTTGGAGGTGAAGAAGGTTAGTGGTGGTAAGGGGAAGGGCAAGGCGGGGATTAATGTTGCGTTGAGGGATGTGAATATATCGAAGGAGGGGAAGGTTATTGTTGCGGGGAGGGAGGAGGTGGGGAGGACTGAGGCTGAGCTTGGTGAGTATATGTTAAGTGGGTTCGTGCGTGTTGTGTTCTTACGAGCAGGGCTGGTTTATAGAGGAAGAGGAAGAAGAGGAGAATGAGGAGGAGGAAGAAGATGAAGAGGAGGAGGTCAGTGGATGGTTTACTGTTGTGTCTCGAGTTTAGTGGTTAATGTTGTGTTGTAGGAAAGCGAGGAAGAGTCAGAGTCCGAATCAGAAGAGGAGCCACCCAAACCTCAATTCCGGCCTGTATTTGTACCAAAGTATGTACCTGCGAGGTACACATTTCTCTGTATAAGCTGAGTTTATTCATTATAGACGAGGTCGAGTAACAGTCGCTGAAGAAGCAGCACTGGCCCAGGATACAGAAGAAGCTTTGAAACGCAAGGAAGAGGAAGCTGAAGAGCGACGTAAACAGAGCCACAACCTAGTTGCTGAAAGCATACGACGCGAGCTCGCAGAAAGTACGTCTCCCATCCTCTCACTCGCACATCATGCTCTTACATTACATCCACACCAACAGAGGAGAAAGAAGCAGAAGTCCCCGACGTAGACGACACCGACGGCCTCGATCCCGAAGGCGAGTTCGAAGCCTGGCGACTGCGCGAACTCGCACGCATAAAACGCGACAAGGAGGTGGAACTGCAACGAGAGCTCGAGCGAGAGGAGATCGAGCGGCGGAGAGCGTTGCCGGAGGAGCAGAGATTGAAGGAGGATCTGGAACGGGCGGAGAAGACGAGGGCGGAGAAGCCGAAGGGGCAGCAGAAGTTTTTGCAGAAGTATTGGCATAAGGGTGCTTTTCATCAGGTTTGTCGTCTGTTGGATATCTTCACGTTGAGTTAAGATTATTGATGTCACTCATTCTCAGGACGAGGAAATACTCAAGCGACATGATTATACGGAGGCTACGGAGTCTACTGTAGATGTATCTTTGCTCCCTAAGGTTATGCAAGTCAAGAACTTTGGAAAGCGCGGTCGGACGAAGTACACACATCTGTTGGACCAGGATACTACTGCCACGACCGGTGGATTCGGCGGCACAGGTTCTGTCAACTCAGGAGGAACATCTACAACAGGTGGAGGCTGCTTCTTGTGTGGTGGTCCCCATTTGAAGAAAGGTGAGGACTTTCGAACGAGTTTCCTGAATGCTCATACTCATACATCCATAGACTGCCCACAAAACAGAGACCTCCCACCTAACAAAATCGGCACTGGAGCCAACAGCACAATCAGTGGGACGCGTGAATGGGGTTCTCGGAGAGGTGACGATGGCGAGAAGAAGGGAACATGGCGAGACCGTGATGATGGTGGACGAAGAGACTCCCGAGACGACAGGAGAGATGAGCGCAGTCGCGACGGTGGGTATGGAAGAGACCGTGACCGAGGTGACCGAGATAGAGGCAGAGATGGAGGTGGGCGGCGGGACTATGACAGAGATCGCGAGCGGTACTACCGTGACGAGAGGAGGGATTATGATGACCGGAGGCGGTACTCACCTGGTGGTGACAGAGACAGACGGCGGCACGAGAGGAGTCGGTCGAGGGAGCGGCCAGATTATGCTCGCGACGAGAAACGGCGACGTATCGCTGCAGACTAGTCTGCTTCCTATCCTTTTATTATTTCACTCTTCTACTACACGCTACACGCTATATGTCTTTTTGTAATCTACCTCCACTGCCCGCCAATATGGATATCACCTTCAGAGAGCGCTGCAGGCGGTGCCAACCCAGCGTCCCTGCATCCTTCCACTTCAACAGCCATGATCCCCCAACACGCATCGTGTTCCCCAATCTTCCGGTGCACACACATTCCATAATTCCCATTTCCTCCACTTGGGAACGGAATGATTTGGGTACCCGATCCCCGAGCATTTTGACGCATGGGCTCATATCCCGCGCGACAAACAGCCTGCCAGTGATGCCTTGGCTTGGGAATTTCCAGCACACACACGCAACTCACTCTCTGCAAGCTTGACCCTTTCTCTCATGTCACTTTGTGCGCAGTAGGCCCGGTCACTCGAAATAGGCTGTACAAGAAGCGTGGTAGGGCCTTCGACTTGGACGGGGAACGACCTGCTTTTCTAGGCGCACAATAATCTCTATCCACTCGCTCTCGCCACACCTACGATATCCCTGCGCATACATGACAAGACGGACGGTCAAGGTGGCCGTCATAGGCAGCGGTCTAGCTGGTCTCACTGCTGCCTACAGATTGGCAAAGACGCCTCGGGTGGGGGATGTAGAGTTTGAAGTGCACGTCTTCGAAAAGGTACGCCTCCAATTCCAGCATGTACATACCTGTAACCAGGTCTGCGGTATGAGCATTTCTGCTCGTCATCGGTCGCGGTGGTATCTCGGGCGGGATCCACGAGATACAACATGTGCCCATAGTCTATGTTTACCGTCAAGGGCTAGCGTTAGCGAGCCTAACTTAAGTCTATCACCATCTCGTGTGCTATACTTAGTCTAGCCTATGACGAAACCAGCTAGTTACATATCATTGTTATCACTTTCACTGACTGATTCACGCGCATACAGGCCGACTCATTGGGCATGGACTCGCACTCCGTAGACGTCCCTCTCGCCGACGGCTCTTCCAAGAAGAAACGCAGGATAGACGTCCCCATGCGCTCCTTCCAAGGAGGTACGTCCTACATCCTCTCTCTCCTCACACCACACTTTGCTCATAATGATACTGCTATAGGCTATTACCCGCAACTCATAGCCCTCTACAAACACCTCGGCGTCCACTTCCGCATCGCAGACTTCTCCTACTCCTTCGCCCATCTCTCCTCCTCTTCCCCCACCTCTTCATCCCCCTCCCCTTCCTCCTCCTCCCCTTCTTTTCCCTCTTCCCTACAGACCTGCGACTCATCAAACCGGAAGATCACAACATTCATGATCTACGACGGCGCCTCAGGCCGAAAAGGCATCAGCGTCCCCTCCCGCTACTTCCCCTCCGGCAAGTTCTCTGGAATATGGGAGAAGCTCGCAGGGTACGCAGCGTACGCACTCGGGGCGTTCGTCCTCGTGTTCTTTGCACTGAAGATGGCACTGCACTCCCTCCCCCTCCGCTCGTCCGGGCACCCCTCCTCATCCACTTCCAATTTCGTATCCTTCAACACAACGTTCCACGGACTACTCAAAACTCCTCTAAGAATACGCATACCGCGACCTATACTCCCCCTCCCCATCCGCCCCCCGCCGAACACGACGTTTCGCCAGTGGGTACAGGCGACCGCGCCTCGGGGTACCCTTGCGAGGGCGCTGGGGATGGATAGGCGGTGGGTGGCGTTTGCGGAGGATGTGCTTGTGCCGCTTTTTTCGGCGGTTTGTACGGCGGAGGAGGAGGCTGTTTGGGAGCATCCTGTTGAGGAGTTTCTTGGTACGCGGTTTATTCTTATACATGCAATGGTCGTTTTTGACGGGGTTGATTGTGATTGTTAGATTTTTGTTATCTGACGATTGGAACACACCATTATGTCGTCCAAAACGGCGTGCGCGATGTCGTAGAGCGTATATCTGCACCGCTCAAGAAAGAGAACATACATCTCGCGTCGCCCATTGTCTCCCTCGTATACAACTCTTCCCTTTCTTCATCCCTCTCTTCCCCGTCACCAACAGCATCTTCATCACCATCATCCTCTCCGTCTCCATCTGAAGCCCCACCTCGGGCGAAGATCGACATCCACTGCACGAACAACACCGTCTACCCCTCCTTCGACCACGTCATATTCGCCACCCAAGCGAACCAAGCCGCGTCCATTCTGAAATCGTACCTCGACACCATCCCCTCTCCCCTCCCCTCCTCCACCACCTCCACCACGAAATCCGGATCGGGAGTAGGAGTAGGAGTAGACGGCCACAGAGAGTTAGTGGCAGAGCAGATCAAGTGTCTGGAGACGTTCGAATATGCGACGAACGTCGTGGTGAACCATACAGACGCGAGCGTTATGCCTGATTCGTACCACGACAGAAGGGATCTGAACCTCATGATGGCTTGTCCCTCTTTACGCGCTCCTCCCTCTTCCACTCCTACTCCCACCGTTGATACAGAGGGGAGAAATATGAATGTGGTGCCACCGACGTTCGCGATGGCCACACATGTGTTGCCTGGTACGGACGGAGTGTACCAAACTACGAACCCGGTGGTGCCTATCGAGGAGGGTAAAGTGTTGAGCGTGACGCGGTTGGAGAGGGCTGTTGTTAGTGTTGGGAGTAAGGAGGCTCTTGCAGGGTTATGGATCGAGCATCTCCCTTCTTCCACCCTAGCTCCGAGTCATACACACACTCCTACGAAGGAAGACTCGGAGGACGGGACATTGAACTGGGGATGCGCAGCTATCGCTCGGGGGAAGCTAGGGAGACTACAGGGCGCAGGTGCTGGTGTTGGAGGACCGGGAGTGTGGTTGTGTGGGAGCTATGCGTATGGGGGGATTCCGCTGCTTGAGGGGTGTGTGGTTAGTGCGAGGCTTGTTGTGGAGGAGGGCGTGTGGGCCAGTGAGGGTGTTGATTGGAGGGAGGTGGGGGAGCTGTGGACTCCGAGTGATTAATATGTAGGCTACTTAGAGGGAGAGGTTGTATATATGCTGTGCTGTGATTTTTAGACTTTCGTTTATACTTTAGGACGAGCCAGATATATATTATCTGTGGATATATGTAGTGGGTTGGAGAGCGGTCAGCAGGAAGATACTTTCAGTGCTACCGTCTACGACAGTGGTAGTGGTTCAACATCCTCGCTCAGAGTTGGATCGCACGGAGAGGCAGAAAAAAACGGAAGCATAGGCCACACAATTATGGAGATGGCTCCGCACCATGTTCCATATCATCATCATTCATAGTTGGACAAATTATTGTAGCGAACTACGAGAGACTATTAGCCTGATATCTACGAGCTTGACAGCCCATTCTCGTGCTCCAAACTCGAATTTACTATGAATGCCGGGCCATTCGGCTGGAAACACCGTGCCGAATATTAGGTCAAGCATCTCGGATGAGACAATAAATAAATAAGCCTACTCACGGTCAATCGTCACTGCCACCGCCAATGATCCCCTCACTACTCAAGTCCCACTCTTGCCCATCCGCATCATCCTTGTCCGTCCTAACAATCGCATTCTCCGGTAAACCAGCAACCTCCGCCTTCCCATACCCGTTCACCTTATACCCATCCTTCTCGAAGAAATTGCCGAACTTCAGCTGCTCAGCCTGGTCGGCGCGCTCGAGGCTGCCGTTGTCTGCCACCCGAACTTTGCCAGCCTTGAAGGATATTTCGACCAAGTCGCTGCCGATCATGACCATTCCAGGTTTGACCTTGTCGTCGACGGCTGTGATGCGAAACCGGGTGCTGTTCGTGCGGGAGGCGACGACTACGCCGCTGCGCTTGCTGTAGTACCAGTAGGAGGGGTTGGGACCTGTGGTGCGGATATAGAACCTGAGTAGTACGAGTGCCAACGAGTAGTCAGCGAGTCGGTTGGAACTTGGCCCATTGGGGGTATGAATCGACACTTACCAGTCCCCGCTAAGATGATCCGTGATGTGCACAGAGGGGGCAACCGCGAACGGGTAGGCGGTATCGCGGTTGGACTGGAGATCGAAGAGAATCTTCGTCGAGAACTGCGAGGCAACACTGGTTGTCAGTATTGTATCCGCGATATTGACCTTGGCCGGGAAGTTGTGGGTGTAGAGTTGAGGCGTGACGCGAGAGATGCTACCCGCTACTTGGGTGTTGGAGGTCGTCGATACCACACGCCACCATTCGTCTGCGACGGCACGGCTGGCGAAAACAATGAGGTACCGGTATGTCGTCTCATCGCTCACCTAGCGAATAAAAAAGAATATAGCGGTGAGTTCGTGTCGTATTTTATCAGAGTCTGAGAGTCAAGTGGCGGTACATACGTGCTTCGCGTATGCGTAAAAGAGGCCCATGACTGCTATGCGAGGAGTGAAGTTCAAAAGACGGATATTGAGCTGAGGCACTCACAGATAGTCCGAAGTGTCTTTTATACGTTCTCCTTGTACCCCAGGCGGTGAAATCAAGCGTTCTCTCTCCTCTGAGTCTGCCTTCTGGCACACGATTGCCGCGAAAATATTGCCATCCGAGCTGGGAACGATAGGTTTAGTTTTGCGCTGCATCAAGACAACTGACATGGAAACCCGGAGACCAACAATACCGGACATATGCAGTGGCCTATGGCGTTGAGTAATGCGACTCTATGACGCCTCTGAACCGTCCAGCCTTGGCCGAGGAATGCTACTTCGCAACGCTGCAGGCATCTTCCCTCCTCTGAGTCCGCCTTTTGGCACACGATTGTCGTAAAAACCTGGGAACGATAAGCATAGCTCTGTGCTGCATCAAGACTACTGACATGGAAAACCGGAGATAACAATACCCGACATACGTAGTGGCCTATGGCATTGACGAATGCGACCTGCTGACGCGTCCAGCGTTGACCGAGTAATGCTGCTCCGCGTCGGTAACTGGAAATCGTTGGCATAAGCATGGACATCTATGCTTCGTACATGGATGCACAGAAGAAGCAGCACAAACGGAATGCATGCTGATAAAATGGGCACTATGAAGGTGACGCTGTGAGTGGAAGAGTCGAACCAGGGTGTAGATTGTATGTCACAGACTTCGTACGTGAGAATGCTGCTATGCTTCTGGGCAGCAGGCATTTTCTGTATATATGTGTGACATGTGAAGCTTGTGAAGTCCCGACATACGCCGGATGTACATGTTCTGTCGTTGGAACGAGGAAAGGCCCGTCCAAACCAAGGGGCGTGCAGAGTATTGATAGCCTCAGATCGTCTTGGAAATCTTAAAGCCAACTCTTGTCGGCCATGACAATAGGAATCAAAATAGCGGCAGGATTTTCTTGCTATTAGCTAGGAGGCGAGAGCGTAAGTGTAGGATCGTCAACGCACAGACGAAATGCGACCTACTGACACTTTATGACGCCTCTGAACTATCCAGCCTTGACCGAGAATGCGGTAACTGGAAATCGTGGACATTTGAAGGTGACACTGTGAGTGGAAGAGTCGAACCAGGGCGTAGAGTATGTGTAACATACTTGTATGTGAGAGTGCTGCCATCCTTCTGAGAAACAGCTATTCTGTGTAACACGTGAAGCTTGTGAAGTCCCGACATACGCCGGATGTACATGTTCTGGCGTCGGAGCGAGGAAAGGCCCGCCCAAACCAAGGAGCGTGCAGAGTATTAATAGCTTCATGTCATCTTGGGAATCTCCAAGTCAACTCCGGTCGGCCATGACAATACGAATCGAAATGGCGGGAGGGTTTTCTTGCTATAAGCCAGGAGGAAGAATCGTAAGTGTACGCATCGTCAATGTACCGACAAAATGCGACCTACTGCCTGTGAGCTGTTCAGTCTTGAACGAGGAATGCGGTAACTGGAAATCATTGGCATTATGCTGCGTGCATGGATGCACAGAAGACGCAGCACGGACAGAATGCAGGCATACTGATAAAATGGGAACTATGAAGGTGATACTATGAGCGAAAGAGTCAAACCAGGGTATAAATTACTTATGTGTAACAGACTTTGTACGTGAGAGTGCTGCCATCCTTCTGAGAAACAGCTATTCTGTGTAACACGTGAAGCTTAGTCCCGACATACGCCGGATGTATGTGTTCTGCCACCGGGGCGAGGAAAGACCCAATCAAGCAAAGGAGTGCGCAGAGTCCCGATAGCCTCAGATCGTCTTGAAATTTTCAGGTCGAGTCTTCGATAAGGATCCAAACGGCGAGAAGGTTTGTCTTTCTACGAGCAAGAGAGAGAATTGTAAGTGTACGCATGGCCAATAGTCAGACGAAATCATACCCTCGAGCGGTGTGTGTGTATGTGAGAGACAGGACGCCAGGGAGACTGGTACTTACTGGATTATATGTGCGCGGTGTGTGCAGGGAGACTAATGAGAAGACCTGGGGATGTACATCAAATAGGAGGGTAGGCCCGAAGTATGTTTGTGGCCGACGTGTAACAAAGCAAGAAAGTGGACTGGAATGAGGCCCTGGGGGATATGGGCCGATCGACAGACCGACGTGTGTCGGCACCATTGCCGTCGTATCCTAGCATAGCCATATCCTCTGGCCGCTCAAATAACAGAAACTCACTCACTGAAGAAGTCGAAGCATCGCACTATCCACAATTCTCCAAATTGCGGTTCATGTTATATCCGTTATCATTCACATTACAGTTTCATCGTACTCATACAATGAACGGCGGCCAAGTTCTTGTCCTGTACATCCTATAGCTACAGGCGCAGCTTCTTCTCCATGTCAGCGTGGATGTCCATTGACGCTGACATCTCCGACGCTAGACACACGCACACCATCAGCGTTAGCATACGTCAATCTGCGAAGACATTGAGAATAACGTACCAGGCATCATGAAATCAGCAGGCTCGAGCGTGTCGTCCCGGCCCATGAGGATGTCGAGGTGGAGGTTGGATGTGCGGAGGGCTGGCATGTGCGGGTTCTATAGATGGGCGTACGCGTCGCATTACGTGAGTTAAGCGAGAAAGTAGAGGGTAGAGGTAGGGGGAGGGGCTGAAGAGGAAAGACATACGTGGCCGACGAGCTTCCTCTCCATAAGCGTACGCACGGGCGCGTGCATACCGTATACGTTCCGGTGGATGTTGAGCTTGAGGTTATCCTGTGTCGCTTCCCACTACAATACACCCATCCGTCCATTCATCCATACGGTCAGTCCAATCACCATAAAGCAGGAACAAAAGCGAGAACGTACGTTCTCCAATCTATCCCTAATAGTACTAACAGTCTTAACCTCCGAAGCGAGACTACGTGGTCCGTGCTTGAGAGTGTCGTGCAGGCCGAGGGAGTTGGCGGTGTCTGCGATGGTGGCGGTCTTTGGTGCTGAGGCGGGTACGATTCTGAGTGAGGAGTCCTGCAAGTATGTAAGTAATGCTGTGAATGGAATTTGTATTCTAAGCGTACCATGATGTGAAAGCAGATGGATGTTGAGAAAAGGATGAAGTAAGTATGTGGTGAGGATGTGAGTAGTACCAGCACTTGATCGCAAGACGCGTCAGTCTGCATACGCGTACTGAGCAAAAACAATCTTGGCTATATAGCCCTACTATATTACTAAAATTATATCTGCCCCATGGCTGAGTTGGTTACAGCGTCCGACTGTTAGGGCTTGAACTCCCGCAATCGGAAGGTCGTGAGTTCGAGCCTCACTGGGGCAGTATTTTTCCTTTCCACTCTTTTGCGCTCCAATAGCTCTCAATTTACTCAGGAAACATCGTGGAAGTGTTCGCCAAGCCATTTCGTAGCTTTATGCGCACAGAGGTACCGGAAGTAATCTAGCGCTCGATCGCTCTTAGGGGAATCGTTACGCAAGGATCACACTGCGCAATGCGGTCTCTCACACAAGATGAATAACGACATTGACGCAAGGATAGGCTTTATGGCATCTACCCAGAGTTCCGTGGCCCTGTTGCCGTACTTGCGAGTCCCCTGTCCACAGACATCATTCCCGTGGGCAGATGATCATTCTTCTGCATTCACTCGTAGGTTTCCAGGGAGTTCCAAGGATGCACCGCACAGAATTGCGGAGAGAGTGTGAGCTGTGCGGGAGAGTGCGGTCACAAGGTCCTTGGGAGGATCACCTTCTGGCTGGTCTCGTGCGCACTAGGCTATTTGGCTCTGGCACACCGCGCCCGGCTCGTTCCCAGCTCGTTGCTTTAAACACTCTTGCCCTGCTCTTTCTTGTCCTCTGACTCTTTCTCTCTGTGCTCGAATAGTTGCGAATAATTCCGTAAGTATAGCAGCCAAGTACAGTAATAATCATGAAAGCTGAAAGGAGTGGGAAGCGCCCATAGTACATCCGCCGTCGATCTCCCGAGTCCCGACATCGACTCATTCGACCACGACCGCCGCCGTCTGCAGCCCGTTCTGCAGCCCACACAACTAGCAACACCCCAGTGCTCATCGTCGTACATGTTCTGCGCAGATCTCACCCTCCTCTTCGAGAGAGAATCTGCAAAACTGCCTATCTGCCTCCGTCGCCCGCTCTTCTCGCTCTCCATCAAGACCACCGCGTCCCTCGCCGCCCCACCACGAACGTAGAGACATGGCGTCCAGGCCGACTCGTTCAGCAAGCATCCCTATTCCCGGCAATGCAGCTCGCAGCATCGAGTCTGTGATCGCCATACCATTCTCCACGACCCCAACGACTCGACCCCGCCTGGTGAGCGGCGGTAGTACTCGCGCAGCAGTCGCCCACAGTCCAGAGAGGTTAGTCGCAGGCCGCATCGCAGCTCCTACTACACCGGTGCGTACGCTCTCAGGAGGCTACGCAGCAGCCCTCCACAGAGGCCCGCCCTCGCACTCACCCACGACGCCCGTCTTCGAGCCACGCATCATCCGCGCAACGAGCTCACCAGGCCACACAGTCGACACATCCGCCTGCGTTCCCACCTCGCTCACCCGCACACGCCGCCCCAGCGTGCCCCGTGTCCCCAGCGTATCCACCACAAACCTCCCCTCGCCCGTCTCCCGACCGTCCGTCGCCCTTCCCACCTCCCACACCTCCGCCTCCGCCGCACCACAGGCCCCTCCCTTCGGACGCCCTAGCTATCTCGAGCAAACCTCCCTGCGCGACCTGCTGTATACCGACGCCCCGCCCCCGAGACCGACTAACCCGCTGACGTCAGAGTTGGCCCATCATGGGCAGACCTCGTGGGTCAGCACGCCCCCTCCGGCGCCTTATCCGTACTTGAGGCGGGATCGAAGCCCGAGTGTTGAGACGGACGAGGATAGCAGCGTTACACCTCCGCCTCATAGTGTGCGTGCGACACCTGCACCGCCGCCTGTGCCCAGTGCGCTTCTTACGAATCCGGTGCTGCGTCTGCCGACACGGTGGAACGAACAGGATAGGCATCCCTCGTTGACGGTGTCGAGCGATGGACGGGAGCTGACGTTCTATGGTATGTTGTGGAAAGTGTGCCTGTGCGACTATGGATCTGACTCTACTCAGGTCCTTCGTGTATAGGTGAACGGGACTCTGCTGCTGCGCGCGCAAATAATCCTATCCCGCCTGCGTGTGGCATATACTACTACGAAGTCGAAATCCTCCAGAAGCCCGGTGGAAACAAGGGGTACGTTCGCTAATTCTTCCTCTCAATGCACCAATTTAACGTATGTTTGTAGGCATATAAGTATTGGGTACGTTCCCCATTCCCCAATGTATGCAGGTCTCTGATTGTTACACAGGTTCGCGGCCCCAGAAGTTCGCTATTCGCGTTTGCCCGGATGGGAGAAGCATTCGTGGGGGTATCATGCCGATGACGGATGCGCGTTCGATGGGCACCACAAGGAGGGCCAGTCATACGGCCCGACGTTTGACAGTAGGTTACACTTTCATTCATTCTTCCCCGGACCGACTTTCTCACCCGTTTTTCTCTCCATATAGCGGGTGACGTGATTGGGTGCGGCATTGATTTCTCGCAGAATAGGGCGTTCTACACCAAGAACGGGGCTTTCCTCGGTAGGACATATGACTGTGTTCGTGTAACTGAACGCTAACATTAATACAGGGATGGTGTTCGAGAACGTCGGCAAGGGCATCGACCTATACCCCGCCATAGGTCTGCGGCACACCTCCGAGTCCATCCGCGTCAACTTCGGACATACAAAGTTCCAATACGCCATCAACGAGCACGTCGACGTGCAGCGGAACAACGTCTGGGCGGGCATACAGTCTACCCCCATCGACTGGGACTTGTTGAACGGGAAGGACACGTCGGACGACGACGACGGCGAAGATGCTGGACGAAGTGGAGGTGGTGGTGTGAGTGGAGGGGCGTTGGAGGAGGAGAGGATGAAGGCGCCGTTGAGGCAGCTTGTGCTGTCGTATTTGGCGCACCATGGGTATGCGAAGACGGCGAGGGCGTTCCAGGAGCAGTGTGAAGGTGCCAGGCGTGCTTCTGGCTCTGGGGATCACACTATGGACGTCACATCAGGAGCAGGAGCATCGTCGTCTTCATCTTTGGATGCAGAGTACGACTTGCGAACGAGGATCGAGGTGATCAACTCTGTACTGAAGGGAGACGTGGACACTGCGATCGCGTTGACGCGGGACCACCACCCTTCGGTGCTCGAGCGCGAGCAGGGGCTGATGTTGTTCAAGTTACGATGTCGCAAGTTCGTAGAGCTCATCCTCCAGGCGAGCGACGCGTTGAAGAAGGTGCAGGCTGAACAGGCTGCTGTGGAGGAGCAGGAACATAGGCAGGCGCAGCAGTTGGCTACTTACGAACGGGCGATGGCTGATGCGGATGCGTTGGAGTCGGGCGTGGCGATGGACGTGGACGACGACGCGCGTCCCTCCATCAGAACGTCCGAGACGTCTACATCCGCATCTTCTCCCACCCCACCGCCGCCACCCCCAACAAGAACCTCCCGACGACACTCCCCCCACCCACCTACTCCCTCTTCGTTGGCGGCAAAGGCGGCGCTGCATACCGCTATCGAGTACGGACAGAAGCTGGAGGCGGACTATAAGACGGACGGGAGGGCGGAGGTGAGGGGGCATTTGAAGAGGACGTTTGGGGTTGTTGCGTATGCGGATCCGGTTGCTGCTGGGGGAGAGGTGGCGGAGATGGCGGGGCAGGAGGCGAGGGCAAGGCTTGCTAATGAGTTGAATCAGGCTATTCTTGGTGAGTTTCTTGCTTTGGAGTTTTTGGGTGAAGGCGGTGTGCTGATGAGTTTTTTGTTCGCAGAGTCGCAAGGTAAACCGGCGCATCCGGCGTTGGAGACGTTGTATAGGCAGACTGCGGCTGTGGTCGTGCAGCTCGGCTTGCTCGGCGTCGGGCAGGCTGCGTTTGCGGATATGTCGAAGGAGTTCTTGGAGTCGTAGGTACCGTTTCCAGGGGCGCAGTTGTGCTTTCTCAGACTGCATGCTTGTGTGATGATAATCGAGGTATGATGTACGTTAGGTGTCATTGTTGCTGCTATGTAGTTGTATCGTTTTCATCCGGATTTTTGTGCTCGTTGACGTTATCTTTCTGCTGCTTTTCTGTCAAGTCATTGCAATGTGCTAGTAGTCAAGGTCAAAGTCACTCCCATCTCATACCATTTCCCCAAGCCCGAGCGGAAGCGTCATCTGGATGTGTGCCCGAACCCAAAGCTGGTGAACCGGTATCAAGAACCCGTCTACATGACTTGCCGTGACGAGAAATCGCAGCACAGTGATCTCAGTGTACAAGCGGATCGAAATAGGGTGTCCTGAGGTAGATACATGTACATGATTTTTACGAGATGCAAAAACAACGTAGCAAGAGCCCAGAGCTGTTTGATTCATTTCCCGGGACTGTTCAAAACCCGAGGCATCATAGTACCTGCCTTTCTGGGCTTGTCACTTTCCCTGTGCGATACGAAATCTGATTGGCTGGTATGTTCCGCACCACTTCGCCGGTACAGTAGCTTTTGCTCTGCACGCTCATACCCTCTTCGTCTCCGACGTCCCTAATCATTGAGGCCCCGACGATTGTGCTTTCAACATAAGCATGGCTGCCGTCACTACTAGTACACGTCTACATCGGGCTCAACATGCATTGCTGTCTTTCAAGAAGTTGCCGCCGCCATGCTGCCCTTTGCCTACTATTTGTGCGAGCGTGAGCGTGAGAGCTTTGGAATGGCTTTCCAAACTTACAATTAATCAGCTTGAAGTAACTTGTTGAGGTCACGTATACGTGCCCACTGTAAGTGCATGATGCATGATTGACTTGAAGTAATGCGACATGATACGGGCGGTGTGATGGCATGTTTGGGTATGTTTGGGGCGCCTCGTCTCCGAATCAGACTCTCGTTTCACGTTCACCGACGCCGGACACTGTCCACTGCGCAGTGCTTTCACGCCCACCCTCTCTTGAATCTCAACGCTGTCAGTCCAACTATTGCTGCCGTTATCACACGTCTGAGGCATTGAGATCTACATGTATCGAACTGCTCTGACTTTGCCCATTTCCTTCTCGCAACGATTCCGCTCCTAACAGCTTACTGATATCCCCAAAGGAACTGACATGGCATATGCACCTTGACCGTAGGGCGTAGTAGGTCTCTATCTCTATCTGTACCGGGCTGACGTGCTGACGTGCTGACGTGCTGTAAAAGCTGTTATCACAATGGTGCGTTATATCAACGTTATATTGTCCGGAATTACTATCTGACGAAGTTGTAATAGACACCGACGACTTCAGAGCGTATAAATATCTTACGAAGAGCCCCCACCATAACGTCTACGTATTACTTAGTGTAAGTAACAAGCGATACGCAGTACTGGACTATCGTATCCTCTTGAGTATGTTGCTAAGCCCGGGAATTCGATGAAGTGGTAGAACAGGATGGAATGAAGGTCCTCATCGGCGACGAGCATAAGCCGCTGTTTTCAATAACTGCGGTGAGACGGAGATGGATCCAAAGGAGGACAGCCTGAGGTGCGCACTAGCCGTCTTCGCTAACCTGAGTCCTCACTTCATCGTAATGATTGTGACTTTCTGCAGCACGGAACTCGTGTTCAAGAGACCGAATAGCGAGGACTCGTGCGGTTGCGAGGAGTCCTTCGCCCTTGGACTATGAATATTTTGCCATGATCATACATCCCTTCTGACCACCGGGCAGCGTTGGACATAAGATGACCACATGCGTGTATTCTCAATGCGCCCTGTTAGCGTCTTTGGAGCAATAAGATGATATTTCCATCTATAGACGAGCCATCGACTAATTTTGTCGAGTGAGAGGTTGTATATGCGCACGGTATGTTGTTTTCCGCAATATTCGTGGAGCGTGTATGGTGAATCAAGCCAAAAGTGATGTGTAGACTGAAATTATGACCGCCAGTCACGGCATTCACAATGTTCTGTTTTCTCTGCTTCAGTTCATGTCGCTGCCAATGCCACGAGCGATGCAACAAGCTGAAGGTGTCGATCACCTACAAGTCCTAATTATCGCGAGTCATGGTGAGTCGGAGGAGTATTCGATATGGTGTGTGCTAACTGACGAACAAGACTCAACGGCAGGAGACGACGCGCTGTGGACACGCGCTGTTAGAGTTCAAGTTTGATAAGGTTGCTCACAGTGCGAAGGTAGAGGAGGGATACGATAGAGTTGTATATTTCTGACGTAGGCGTTGTAACATGCCGAAGGAGGTATGTCTGCTCTGTCACACTGTCAAGGTGGTTCGCATGGTCTCATCGCTGCATCATGAGGATGCCCTCGAAGGAATGAGGAGGGGTTTATGGGAATAATTCACCACCCGTGGCAAACTACTGGTCACATATCTGGTGCTTCGGAAGAAACGATGGCGCGTCCTCTCCTTGACTTCGCTCTATGCATTCTGAGCCTTGTCAGTGACTTCGCCAAGTAAGTCCATATATCAGAAGCCTGCCCGTATCTGACTCAGACGCTCTTTTATGTAGTCCTCTTCAGGCTTTCTCTGTCTTGAGCGACGTACGGTGAACCCACCGCTAGTAACAATGGATTTGTGGCGTAAGGTGAGTACTGTGCAGACAGACCTGAGTTTATGTTGATATTTGCAGCGCGTCTCGCACAGGTTTCGCGACTCGGAGGGGTGCGAGATGCTGTCATTATGCGGACGCGGCATCAAAATACGTTGAGCCGACTGGGTCATACTGTGATTCTCACTCACTGTCGACCAGTCTTTGTACGACATACCTACGAAGAGGATGATTACGGCATAGAAAAAGCACAAGGAAGAAGAGCACGCGCTCGCCTGCCGGACGACTCAGGATATCCTGAAGGTCACGAAGAACAAGAAGTCAGGCGCAGTTGAAGACGTCTATCTCGGACATCTCCAGCGGTATGACTACCGCCTTCTATAACAAGGCAAGCTGAGACTGTCCTTGACAACTCGGGTGTTACGCCAAAGACCAATGACTGACTTGTTTCACATATTGTTCTTTATGAGACTGTATCGAAATTGTAGGACAGTCGGGCAGTACTCTTCCAAGATCAACTCGCTATCGCTACTCTAGCTCTACTGAATGCAATGACCGTATGACACCCAAAGTCGGTACTACTTGTTCCTTTTACCGAAACCCGAACTCGATCCCTAATTGCCTTGTAAGTTGGATAAACTGACTACAATTGTCCATGCAAGAGAGGTATGTTGTCATAAAGTATCACACAACCGAGTCAGCGACAAACGACAAGTGCCTAGGTGTACAGAAGTCGTGGCTAAAAGAGTACATCGTCAGGCTCGTCAATATTGACCTGGGAGAAGTCCAGTAGTAGCATTCGTCCATTCTTCCAGAGCAGTAGCTTCTTCTCGTTCCAACGGCCAGGGCCCCGATACGCAGGAGGGACAAGGAAGAGCTTCTTGTCATACTTGTTCATGATATACTCCTGGTTCTTGGACACAAGGATAGGCATTTCGGGCCCAACACATCCATAGTGATCATCGTTCAATAAATGTGCCTCTGAACCAATGACATTGTCTGGACCAATGTCCGAGCTATTGTCTGAATCAATGCCATTGCCAGTAGACGATGCGCTGTCTTTGTCTTCGACGCATTCTGACCACTCGAGTGTCCCATCGAAATCGCTGTTGTATTTGAATGATGTCGAGAATCGCCTCGTGGATTGATACTCTACAATGAGTGCGAACAATGGGCGGCTCGCCATGTCCGGCCTGTCAGATATTTGACGATATACGCGAAGTAGTTTGTCCCGTGAAATGTTACTCAGGCTGATCCACCCCGGAAACCTGGACCAGTCTGAGGTAGTATTAGCTTGCTCAAGGACAGGTAGCATTCCCTTGCCAAGAAGCTTGAAGCATGGAGGGTCAGTTTCTACAAGCCAACAGTGTATGCCGTGGTCTCCACCCAAAGTGGAGTAAGTCAAGGAGAAGCCTAGTGGGCCATACGTGAAAGGATAGAGTGTGTATTCCGGCGCCGTGATCGAATTCTGTTCATACCCCAGGGCAGGTGTCTCTGTGTACAAGAGCTGTTTTCGCTTCCAATCCCACAAATCCAGGACGCCTAGGTTATCGACGGAGAGGATATGCCTACTATCAGAAAGGAAGACAGTGTCGACGATATATCCTATGTCCCGCAATTCGTGACACTTGATTACTTCAAGTTGGCAAGGTGCAAGGCTGTCTGCAACACTCCACACTGCAATAGTTTGCTTGTACTCTGCTGCAGATTCCAATGGTCCCGAGCTCGAGACTATGAAGCGGCCATCAGGGGAGAAATGTGGAAAGCGGAGGTTGTCAATGTCGTTTCCATGGCCGGTGGCCGGTGGGCTTGCTGCCAGTGCTGATGTATCGCAGATCTTGACAGTTCCTGGATCGTGATTGTCGTAACTTGTAGCTATGAATTGACCGTTCGGCGAGAAGGCGATATCAGCGTAACTTTCAGGTTGGAGGCGAACAATGTCTGATTTTGTTCTCTGAGAGTTGTCCGTTACATGGGAAATGAAAGCTAAGCTAATGGTGTCCCCATCTGCAAAAGCCAGCATCGGGCTGGCAGTATTGCCAGATGTGGAGGCAAACAAATAGTGTTCCTTCATGACAGATTTTCGAGAGGACGCTATCGGGAAAGAGATGACCGCTTCCGCTGTTTCGATATTGTGAACGGTAATTCGATCTTTTGAGTGGGAAGCAAACCAACACCCGTCCCCCAGGCAGTAATCCCAACGATTTGCTGGCCGCCATCGCCACGGTCGACCCGGAAGACACGTAGGCATCGGTTAGGGTCTGTGATGATGTCCCGCATCTCAATGCGCCCGTCTTGAAAGCCCACAAGAATTTTATTCCTGTGGGTAGGTCCCGGAATCCAAGAAATGCCACCCCCTGTGCTGTCGCCACTAAACGGAAGTATTTTGTGGTGCTCGTTGAACTCCCCCGAGTTCAGATCGCTAGTGTTCCATAGAACAATAAGGCCAACCATGTCGATAGACACCAGTAGTGGGCTGTTCGTGGGACTAAAGGTTATAGTGCATACTGGGAGCCAGTGGATAGGCGGTAGAACAATTAGCTTGGTGCCGGTTGTAATGTCCCAAAGAGCGATACGTTGTGCCATTGACCTTAAGCTGGATTGGGTCACTGCCAGAATTCGGCCATCGGCAGAGAATGAGAACAAACCGCCATAGCCCGACAGTGGATCCTCGAAGTCAGGGCTAAATTCGGCCATACGTTCCCCTGTAGCTGCTCGAAAGATCCAAACAGTTGCATCTACCGCACTGGCAGCAGCAAGCATAGTGCCGTCGTGAGAGTACTCAATCACATGAATCTGCCTGTTCGTGTGAATTGACCTGATCTCTGGGCTCCAAGTTTCATTGACACCAATCAGAACCTTCGCCTCGCCTACATGATCACGCAAGTAATAACCATTTGCGAAAATGGAGGCGCGCGGGGACAACGGTAGGTGAGAGTGGTACATGTGGACCACAGACTCCTGGATGGTGTCGAAGGCGTTTAGGACGAATCTTTGCCCATCGGCAATCGCGGTGAGAAGAGATTTGCATCTTGGGTCATTAAGCTGGTATCATGGTAGTAGTTTGAAGGAGTATCAGTATAAACTATACAAATTGTACCCGCGAACTTACTGATGCAAGCCACGTATGAACAGTGTTCAGCCCCTCAACCGCCCTTCGTAGCTCTCGGAGGATTCCCAGGACCTCAAACCAGTACAGTAGCTGCGCATATAGAAAACTGGACAGTAAGGGCTCAAGAATGTCAAAATGGTCGACACGGCAGTTATCGGCAAGGACGTGAACGGCCCAGTATCGACAGGAGTACCGCGTGGCTTCGGGGATACAGCTGTCTCGTGTTGTAAGTGCAAGATCTGCATTCATCGAGTATCGCGGCAGACCACAGATGTTCTTCTTTAATGTCACTCTCATAATTTCGAAGCATCGTTGGGAGAGAGCGAAATGGTGCCGGTTGAGATCGACAGTGAATCGTTCATCTGTGCAACGTGCACGATCCGTGAGAAAATCGGGGAAGGATTTGTGATAAAATCGTATCGGATGCATGGCATCGTCAGGTACGTGTACGACCGATTGTATGAGTGAGAGGGAGGCGCGTACGAAATTCAGGGATGCATTGCGGTCAATGGGAAGAAGTTGGGTTATGGTGGAGGGGCTAAGGTCATCGCGGGCGACGACGAGCAGTCCGAGGATTTCCTGTGCCCTGGTGGTGTTCTTCTTCTCGTGGAATGCATCTTTCAGAATGCGAAGGTAGAGTGCGTTGAGTTCTGCGTAAGGGTCGCTGTGGTCGTCAAAATACCCGGTTGGACGAGTGTCGGCATCGAGTTCGCTGTCCCGAGGTTGCAACGAGGCCACTGACATATCAAGTCTATCACAAGGATCGTCACCTGCTTCTCCTATGAACTTGACCACGGTAGCGGCAAAGATGAACAGTCCAGCAGCTCCAATTGTAAGTGCTTCAATTTGGTAGCGATCCGGCCAGACTTCCGGGAAGGAGCACTCGTAACGAGCGTGCTTTATTTCCTTCAGTTCTACCTCCACGAACAAGCTGATATCATTGTAGACCGACGTTTTTTGGATCTGATGGAGGACTATGTGGCCTGTGACATCCTTTAGTTCATTTAGACGGAACCCTGCCTGTATACGGGGTTCGGGTCGGCCGGTGATGAAGAATCTGACGGACGGAATGCGATCAACGACGCCAGCAATGACAGATAGAATGATAGAGGTAGATTGAGAGTCTTCGCACTCGTCGAGAGCATCCAGAACAATAACAGTCTTCATCTGGGATGCATCCAGAGGACGAACGAGAAGCTCGTCTATCTGGCTCTGTAGAACAAATGACCCGATATCCGAATTCCTCTTCAGCGCATTGATGACTTCTGCTCTGTATCGAGGGGCTAACCTGTTGAGCGAGGTGGCCAGTTGAAAAGCAAGTGTAGGGAAGATCAAGTTACGATCACGTCTCTGAGGCGAATTCCGGGAGCAAAAAAAACTTGCACCGAGCATTTGTTCCTGGAAGAGCCATTGCGCGAAGCTCTGAGCTATAGTCGATTTCCCGCTCCCGGCATGCCCGTTCAGCCAATAGACCTGCTGTGTCCCGCTCAAGGCCCAGTCCTTGAGGGCAGCTAGTACCTCCACACGAGTTCCCGGGAGGCAACCTCGACGATCATGACCACTGGCGGCGTTGAATGCCGCATCCTTCGACCGAGGGAGCTTGTCGAGCATGTTGTTCTCATCTGTACTGTATGAGCGTAGCACGGATTGCAAGAGAACAAACAGTAACATACCATAGGTCTGAATAGAGAAGTAAGCAATGAACAGATGTTTTACGAAAGGAGTTACTCACCAGCTGCTTCAAATTGATGTCCAACAAGTGCTGCAATATCGATATCTACAAGGCTGTGAGCGGTAGCATTACAACGCTCGTTATAGTGACCGCACCTGATAATCCGCTAGCGCCTGATCAACCTTCTTCACATATTCTTCGATCGTCGAGGATATCTCAGACCCTGTAAGAACTTTCCTAAGTATATTCTGCTCCTTTATTGGATCCAAAACGTCCTTCGCATCGTCCAAAGTCCTAAAGAGCATGAGGTCCAGTACAGTGTCTTTGACAGACCAACGATACACACTTCTTCAACGTCTGTCGGTAACGTTGTTCCTTCTCCCCGGCGGGCATCGCGGGCAGCAATTCTTGGATTTTCTTGATACGCTCTTCGAGCGCTTTCAGCATATCTGCGATTTCCTCGTATTCCTGTGGACAGCATTGAAGCTATTGTACGTTAAATGACACGACACGTACCTCAACCCAATCAACCACCAACTCTAGAGATTCCACAACGACGGCTAACGGAGGAAATGACTCCGACACGACTTTAGCTACGGATAGTAGAGACTTGCCGATACCCTTAAGCAGAGCCTTCTTGTTGTCGCTCAAGGTGAAGCGACCAGTGGGTTTGGCGGGAGATCGATGATTTGTCGAAGAGTCGACAGAAGAGTTAAGTTCAGGTGTCGGATCCTGTGCAGAATCGATAGCGCTGACGAGCCCAGGCTCCGGGGTCGGTGCAACACTGACGGGTTGGCTGGGGTCAGGCACCGCCGTGGACGCCATATCGACAGGGCTATGGGGTTCGGGTGCCACAACCGTTGCAGAGCCGGTGGGATCACTGAGCTCAGGCGTCGGATTCGGTGAAGCAGTGCCAGCACCGTCGGGCTTAGGTATCGGATTCGGTGGGGCATCGACATGGTCGAGGTGGGACGCCACATTCGGCGCGATGGCGACGATACCACTGGGCTCAGCTCCCGAATTTGGCAGGGCACTGACAGAACCGTGCAACGCAGGCTCCGTATTGGCAGGGGACTCGTCGTGGACACTAGGCTCGGGGTCCGTCGTCGGCACAGGATCTATACGACCCCTAAGCTCGACCCTGGGTTCGATGGGGAGTCGACAGGTCGAGCCGACCTCCTTGCTGGTAAACAGGGAATGAGCCAGCGCAATTGTCCAGACATGGTCAAGAAATGAGTAGCGTTTCGTCGCGATACTTGTAAGCAGCAAATGTAGACAGCAACAGGCGGTGGTAGTTGTCTGGTAAGAGAGTTCAACACGTGGAGTAAACAACCCTCCGTGTTCACACGGTCCAGGTCGTAGGCATGTCCATCACGAGCGGGTCATCTGAAGGGCAACTCGAATTAGGTTCTGTCATTCAAGACGCTGAAATTGACGCAGTACGTACGGGCCATATTCTGCTCGAGCAATATGCACTTGTATCCATGATCTGCAGGATAGCAAGTAGCGTTTTGACTCGACTACACAGCAACAGATCAGCACAAATACTCTCCACCGTTCACAACGGGATTGTTCGTTGGGTTCCATCATGAGCCATGGATCATACAGTTCTGCGCGGAGATTTAAAGGCCTACGAACTGTCAATTAGCTCTACAAGAGCGCTGTCAATGCTGGATAAGGGGAACATGCACCTCTTGATTGAATAGCGTCCGCGAACGACCCTTGACTGGCTGAATCTCATGAATATACGTTCGTAAAAGAAAATCATGTGAGTATACGAAGACCACATCATCAACCTTCGTCGAAACCATTCGGCACCTTCTCCGTCAGTTCAAAGTATCTCGATATGACGACAACAGTCCGCACGTTACAAGGTCGAACACCATAGCATTCCAATCATATAAATACAGACATCGCGAGTTCCCGAAAGTTATCATACACTGTGAACGTAATCAGTCCACGGATCCCTTCGCTATAATCGGGGAGGTACTCACTCGTCATCTACGAGCGTAGTCGAGCGCGGTAATGAGTAAACCCAAGTCAATATGCTGTCAAGATATGACACGTACCATGGAAAGCCCAACGTGTCTGAAAAGATACTCGTCAGCGAGGAGATGATGGAAAGGGACGAGGAGACTCACTCTTCGTGGATCGGCAGGTGCACGCGCGACGTAGCCGTCATTATCAGGCGGACTGCATATTACACTCAACAAATGGCAGCTATGAGGAACCCTCGATTCTGCTTACCGTTCCTTCCTCTGTAAAAAATGCTCAGCAAGGAAATGCTACGTCCTCACGGAAACGGACGTACCTTGCACGAAGCCAACATACTTTGCAGCGTTATACAGACGGCACTGACGGTTAGGACTGGTGACCATTCGTTCGCGAGTATCGAGGCACAGATCTGAAAATCGAGAAGGTTGACGCGATAAGTCGCGTCGTTCGCGTAGATGGACTGAGGATAGGAACGTACGTGGCCATTGGAGTATACATGCTATAGTAATCATTATGTTAATGACACGTGGCACAGAGAGGTAGTTATTCCAGACGTACAGGATGTTCTGGCGCATGGAACTGCTCGTTCACCACAAAGGTCACGGAAGGCGGTGAAATAGGATACTGCCCATCGAAGCGGAACTCCAGCGCAAACTTATCACCCTACACAGACCACGAACATTAAACGCGCAGATCATAAAGATCAAATACAAACATACCTTGTACAAAGACTCTCCGAGGACCTCTATCGACAACACCCAGCTCTGGAAGTCGTCCCCCTTCAGGAGCTGAATACCTGTCGATCTCCGTGTTCACGTCCGTCTCGAGTTGAACAGGCCACATATTGGACTCACCAGCGGGAGCACCGTCGTTCTTCAGCTCGAGAAGTTCCTTCTGCAGTCTTCGTGTCGACATCCACCCCCAAGTCGTGAGCAAGTAACAAGGACAGAAGACAAGCCTGGGACAAGTCTTCCGAGTCTCTCAGGCCGCAAGGGCACTGCAGCCGGCGCCCATCTCCCTATCTCGATCTCCTCTCGTCGCAAACACAACCAAACAACGCCCGTCTATAAAATTTGAGTCTGCTCGCGTCTCTTGCTTTTTCTTCACAATGTCATTTTCATCGTCTCCGCCTTAGAGTCACTTGCCTTTCGCTCCTTTGGACCTTGGAAGATGCAGGCGCTCGTGGGGACGCAGAGGAACTCGGTTTTTCGGGGTCTTGCGTTATCTTTTCGTTGACTGGCGTTGGTTTCTCTACCGCCGAGCAACGTGGTTTAGCAAGGGACAGCTCTTCAATGCATCTGTTCCATACTGTACGAGAATTCTAGCCGTGAGTGGGTCAATAGTAATACATTCGTTGGATTCGCATTCTCTACATAGTACGAGCAAGCACTGTTACAACGGCCATTATACGAATAAATTAATCCTTCAATCTAAGCAGCGATGGCAGCCTCGATCTTCTCTTTCTCCTCCTCCGTCTTCGCCTCTCCAATCCTCTTCTCTCTATCCTGCGTGATGTAGTCCAGAATCGCCTTCGCACCGGTGTCAATGAGGATCTTGGCCAACTTTGAGCCAATCGCCTCTGCATCCTCGACGCTGTTCACCTCTTCTTCGAGACTATGCTGCACATGCTCGGCACCCGTCAACGAAGTGACCCCGCCAGTAATCCTCAACGTCCCGGCCTTTCCTTCCTTCTCGATGAGCTCAGTGCTCACACCTACAGGCACGCTGCACCCGCCCTCCAGCACTCTCAAGCATGCACGTTCGGCAGCGCACCTCCACTCTGTCTGCCAATGCGTGATCGAGCGACAGAACTCACGCGCCTCGGGGTCGTTTGTGCGGATTTCAATGGCGAGTGCGCCTTGACTGACTGCGTGGTACAGAGTGGGCGGGGAGATGTCTGAAGAGATGCGTGACTTCCATCCGAGACGCAAAAGTCCGGCTTTGGCGAGGATGATGGCAGTGAAGGGACTGTCTGGCGCGTCTAGTTTCGATATACGGGTGTTCCTGCAGACGAAAGTACGCATAGCCGATGAGAATGCACGCTCTTGTGAGAACTCTGGACGAGAATAAAATACATACAAGTTTCCTCGCTACATCGAGCACCACACGATACCCCCAGCTCGTGAGAGATTCCACATACACAGGCAAAAACGAGACTCACCACGTCCCGGAAGACAAGCTTTGGGAACTTCCTCTTCAACTGTGCGACCCGTCTCACGCTACTCGTCCCCACCACACTCCCATCCGGCAGATCCTCCAACGTCTTGTACTTCAAATCCTTCCTCACCACCAACGAGTCCACCGGGTCCTCCCTCTCCAGCACCCCGGCGATCTCACATCCCGGCGGCAGCGTCGTCGGGACGTCCTTGTACGAATGCACGAGCATGTCCACAACACCCTCAATTAGGGCGACCTCGAGTTCCTTTGTCCATAGTGATTTTCCGCCGAGGAGATAGAGGGCTTGGGATTGGTTGTGGTCGCCTCCGGTGGTCATGAAGGAGGTGGCGAAGGAGGCGGAGGGGAATTTGGATTGGAGGGCATCACGCACGATGTTCGTCTGGATTTGCGCGAGCTCGGAGGAGCGTGAAGCCAGTGTGAATGTACGCGGCGTACTGGAGGTCATTGTAGAAAGGAGCAGAGAGTGAGGTGGGGAGTGAAGGAGGGCGAAGGGACTAAGAGAAGGGAAATTATAAGATTGAGGACATGCAGACTTCGATCATGATGAGTGCAGGGTAGATCATCTAGGCGCTCGAGCTCTTGGCCACTGGGACTCACGAAACCACTTGACTACTCACGCAACGTCCTCTCAAGAAGGGACCATGTGTCATTCGCGCGAGGAATGAATATGGCGTGAGATCCCACGAAGTTCCTGATATACTTATTTGCAGTGTGAATCCAGGAGTATTCGGGCAACGCAGACTACCGTGCCCACTGGGTATCCTGATGAAAACCGTACCCTACTCATGTTGAGTAGCATAATAAATCATCCCTGTAAGGACAATGTTGCACGAACACCATAACCATGAGGTTCCCCGAGCTAAGCAGCAATAGCAGCCTCCACCCTCTGTTTCTCCTCCGCCGTCTTAGCCTCACCAATCCGCTTGTCCCTATCCTGCGTGAGATCCTCCAAAATAGCCTTCGCACCCGTATCAATAAGTATCCTCGCAAGCTTCGCACCAACAGCCTCAGCATCCTCCACACTCTTCACCTCCTCCTCCAAGCTATGCTGAACATGCTCAGCCCCCGTCAACGAAGTCACACACCCCGTAATCTTCAACACGATAGCTCCTCCCTCTCCCTCTTCGACGATCTCAGTGTGTGTGCCAACGGGCACACTGCATCCTCCTTCCAGCACCCTCAAACATGCCCGCTCAGCCGCACACCGCCACTCCGACTGCCAATGCGTGAGCGCACGGCAGAACCTCCGCGCCTCGTCGTCGTTGGCGCGGATCTCGATGGCCAGAGCTGCTTGGCTGACGGCGTAGTAGAGTGTAGGCGGGGGAAGGTCTGAGGAGATGCGGGCGTCGAGACCGAGACGGACGAGTCCGGCTTTGGCGAGGACGATGGCGGTGAAGGGGCTGTCTGGTGCGTCGAGTTTCGCTATGCGCGTGTCACTGTCGGAGACGATCAACTAATAGGGAGGTACCAGAAGAGGGAATCACGTACACGTTTCCTCGCTACCATGCAAAATTAGTGGTACGCATAGCAGACAGTAAGGAGCAGCACGCACCACATCCCGAAAAGCAAGCTTCGGAAACCGTCGTTTCAACTGCGCGACTCTTCTCACGCTACTCGTCCCTACCACACTTCCCTCCGGTAGCTCCTCCAACGTCTTATACTCTAGCCCCTTCTTCACAACCAATGCGTCCACCGGGTCCTCCCTCTCCAGCACCCCAGCGATTTCCAACCCCTCAGGAAGCGTCGTCGGGACGTCTTTGTAGCAATGCACGAGCATATCCACTGCCCCTTCGACCAGTGCGACTTCAAGGTCTTTTGTCCATAACGACTTCCCTCCGATGAGGTATAATGCCTGTGATTGATTTCGATCACCATCAGTGGTTATGAAGGAAGTGGAGAAGGAGGTAGAGGGGAATTCTTTTTGGAGTGTGTCGCGGACGGCGTGAGTTTGCACTTTTGCGAGGTCGGACCCGCGGGAGGCGAGCGTGAATTTGCGTGAGGTGCTTGCTGCCATGGCGGTGGTCGTGATGATGGATACAGCCGGTGAGGAAGTGAAGGGAGACCTCGGAGGAAAGTAGGAATGAGAGCGGGAAGCAATATCCGATCGTAATCAGGGATGCATATGAGCTGATCTTATAGGCGCGGTGCCGTCGATGCCGTTGGTCAGCATGGGCGGGAGTCTGAGCCTGCTTACCAGTGTTCAGGACAATCATCCGGGAGCGTGCAGCTGCGTGAGAGGGGGTAGGATGATAGATTCCGGATATAATGCAATCGATATTATACAGACATATACTGTGCCATACTAGATGCGTCTCGAGACATGAGGGGCCGTCTGCGCTATAACAGGATCAAACTCACGGCGAGTCCTTCGATGGCGTACTATGCAGTCGTTGTTCCAACTTCTGGAACTCTTCGTTTGCTATTTGCTCCTCCTGGTCGAGAATCTAAGAACAGCCGATTCAGAGACTGGGATGAGCCAAGGTGAAGCGATCGACGTACCTGCTCGACACCCTTGACCTCAGGAATGTAATGCATCAACATTCGCTCAATACCACTCTTGAGCGTCACAGTACTCGAGTCACACCCTCGACAGCTGCCCTTCAACTTCACCTCAACAATTCCCTCGTCCGTAAAGCCTCTGTACTCAATATCTCCACCATCCTCCATGATGGCCGGCCTCACTCTCGTTTCCAGCAATTCCTTGATCATCGCTACAGTCTCGCTGTCCGTGTCCAATATCTTGGTGTCCTGAGGACCGGCCGCGTCCCGGTCTTCGTCCGACCTGAAAAGAGGTTGTCCGGACGAGAAGAACTCCATGAGGATGGAGTACACTTCTGGCTTGATGACCGACCACGCGGTCTCTGTGTCCTTTGATACGGTGACGAAGTCAGGCCCATAGAAAACTGCGCGAACGCCAGAGATGCCCATGAGACGGATGGCGAGTGGGGATTTGAGCGCAGAGCGTGTATCGAGGAACTCGGCGCTGCCGTCTTCCATCACTGGTACGCCAGGGATAAACTTGAGCGAGTCATCGTTTGGTGTGGTTTCAGTTTGGATGAACATTGACCGGTCTGGGAGCCAAGTGTAGGTAAGCTCAGAATGGCAAACAACACCGTCAAAGTAGACACGTACATTGCATAGGCCGTTCTTGTGCAGTTGAATGGTGTGAATGGCGAGCAGAAGATGTGAGAAGTGTCTGTCCGCTGAAGAAGCTGGCCCTCCTCGGTGCAGAATGTGAAAGTTGTCTGCGTGCAACTGACCCAGGAAAGGCTCGGAAGCTGCAGGACGGCGACTCGAGTTTCGATGTTTTGGCCAGGGTTCGTAGAGTCGATGATACTGCTCTTGAAGTCGCCATTTTGTGTTTCTTCTTCGAGCGTAGCTGAGAATGAGAGATGGTGGTCGAGAGACAAGACTTGGTCGACGCGAAATCCGACAGGCGGTATTGGTCATCGTCATTTCGGCTTTCTAAGGTTAGGGCTTGGTGGCCGGGGGTCTCGGGGATAGCTGTTGACGTATTTGGTAGTCGATCAAGTTCAACTTTGACCGCTTCCACCATCGTGTCCCAGTTGATTCTGGGCTGTGCCATCATCTACGTGCTATCAGTTACTATGAAAGTATGTAGAGGTATGGTATGGATGGTTTTGCTTGGAGCGAATCTTCTTCACGGTCCTCCTGGGTATGTTCTGGCAACACCGACGACCTCAAGCTCAAAACAAGTTCATTGCGGCGCAGGGCGCACAACAGAAAATCATAAGGTCGGTTCTTCTTCGTGCACTTCTGATATACATTCTCTAACCCTTTCAATAGTGTTGCAAATTTTACGACATCCTAGATGACCTACAAACAAACTTGTGAGCCAGTTATTCGCTCATCTGCTCCGAACCGCCGGCGGTTGAACGTCGAACGTTCTGTAGATTTAATGGCGGGGAATGCGATGCGGAAACTAGAGAAGTGAATAATTATACAAGTTTTTTTTTGGTCTATTACTGATACTATCCAGGCTCTCAGGGTGTGTTGCCGTTGTTCCTGAAATGTCCTGAACTGCACCTGAGTCGTATTTAGCTGATGTTCCACGATGCAATATCATACTCGACCGCAAAGAATGGCACCTTCATGTAAGTAAACCATTATATCCTCAGATTAGTACTGACACCGAGTAGGGGTGGAGGTGCAGGTACGTCCATATGTCTGTCGGAGTATATCTCCATCCTCATAGTGAGCAACAGACGGCTCAATCGTCGAACACGCAGAAATCGAAACAGCATACGGTAGGCGCCACACACACTGATAAGCGCGTCCACACATGTCGATGCTTTTCTTTCAGCGGAGAACATAGGTCTCGACGACATGGCATTTGAGCAACAGGCCTTGGCAGAGAAGTATTCAGTTCCTTATGGCGATATGTACGTTCTCTGTCCTGCGTCATTTCATGTTCTCGAAGTCCTAAAATATCGGTAACTTGGAGTCTTCACTTCACAGGAGCAGTTGGCCTATCTAACTGCCCAGGAGCACCTCGACTACGCTTTTTTGCCGGACGAAATAAGACATCGAAACCTGCTCCTGACGGTTTAGTGCCGGCACCGTTCCATTCTGTGGACACTATCCTCGCAAGGATGAAAGACGCCGGTTTTAGTCCTGAAGAGCTGGTCATGCTGCTAGCATCGCACAGTATTGGGACACAACATACGGTCGACCCCTCTATCGACGTACGTGGCATGTTCAACTACGCTCATAGCTCATATTAACCGGCCGTTATGTGTAGGGTATGCCATTAGATTCTACGCCTGCGCAATTTGACACGCAGTTCTACCTCGAGGTTATTCTTCCGCATACTTCACACTTCTCAGTTTTAAGCAATATTCCTACATTTTCGTGCAGGTCCTCCTTGAAGGGGTTGGTTTCCCGGGAAACGGGTCGAATAGAGGCGAGGCGCTGTCATCTTCGCCACACCAACTGCGCATACAATCCGACTACAATCTGGCGAGGGATTCCCGGTACGCTCAGCATTGCGCAAGTGTCATGATTTCTCGTCTCCTAACGAACGCCCCAGAACGTCCTGCGCTTGGCAATCTTACATCAGTAATATAGCCTCATTCCATGGCTCCATCCCTGACCTTCCTCCGTAACTTACACACCACCTCTTTTCCTAGCCGACCAAGAGAAGATGAATCACGACTTCGTCAAAGTAATGCACAAAGTATCCACACTCGGACAAGACATGTCGAATCTCGTGGACTGCTCGGACGTTGTTCCTGCGCCGAAGTCTCTGCCACGGTTCCAAAAATCTGCGGCTTTACCTCCTGGGAAGTCAATCGACGATATCGAGACTTCTGTAAGTTCGTATCTGCGTCACCTCATGTTTTATGTTCTAACTTGGGACTGTACCACACAGTGTGCTGGACATAGTCTCCCGTTCAGCTGATTTTTGGCGTTCCGAATCCCCTCCCGCAACTTGAAGAATCTGATCCTCACGGTACCTTTGCGACATTCTCTACTCCGCTTCTACAGGACAATATGAACCCAAGAGCTGCAAATCCGCAAATCCGCAAATCCGCAAATCCGCACATCCTAATACTACCGCACACTCTTTCTGCCCATCATAATTACGTTTTCCTTGTCGCCTGCAATCATGCCCTCGCAGGTTTCGTCCATGTACTTGATCATGTTGATTCCTTACTTACAATTTGTTGGTGTATCTCGATTCTCTGAAAATCGTACGTTCAAGAGCTCGCAATGTGCTGAAGCATGGTCGTCAAGTGCGCCGGTAAACGGATGAAGTAATGCATATTATATAAGTCACAAGCGCCCACCAAACGGCGAAGAAGTTGCTTTTGTAACTTTCGTTCACCACCATGACTGCCTATGATTTGGTTGAGAAGTGTCTATCTATGCTATGTGAGTAACATTGACATGCATTATGAGAGCCATGAATGAATGATATGCTCTACAGGATCTTGATCCGCGAGTCTGATAAACTTGAAGGGAATACGAGCGAAAAATTATAATAGTCAAGTGGGATGTATATGCCGCAGCCAACATGTCCTATCACAATGTTTTCACCTACATTTCCTACGCTTTCTAAGTGGTCCCTGACACAGGACATGAAGGACATCGGACGTCAGCTCAGAGCTCTGCGCAAGTGGCTGGTCAACAAGCGGTACGTGGCTGGCATCCAGCTGGCTGACGACCCACAGTGCATAAGAGGCGTACCTCGCTAGCTGAGGCCTACTCACTCCGGGTTTTCTGCACGCGTCCCGCACTCTTGACGAATACCTTCCCCCTGCCTCTGTTGAACAGATACACAATGCAGCTCCTGACGATCCTTCTCCTGGCCGCGCTTGTGGAGCAAGCCTCCGCTCACGGCTACGTGAACCAAATCGCTGTCGACGGGAAGTGGTATGCTGGGAATAAGCCTGGAAGCAACCCGCAAGGTATGTTAACTCCTTAGACGTTATGAAGTAGAGTATGGAAGTTCACCAGATGTATTATCGTGCAGGACTGAGTCCTATTCGACTTATATCTGACGGCGGGCCGTTGCAGCTTCAAAGCTCGGATGCAGTGGACTTCGTGTGCGGAAAGAATGCGACCAAGGCTTCTTTGGTTGTACCTGCCAATGCAAATAGTCGTATCGCCTTCAATTGGGTGGGCATGGACGGCGTGTCTGCAGTAAGTTCTTTACTATCTATACTACGCGAAATTTCAACATAGCGATCATTCGATTAGTGGATACACCACGTAGGGCCATTGATCACGTACATGACCTCCTGCGGTTCTGTTACTTGCGATGATTTCGAGCCGACTGTCGAGACGAAGTGGTTCAAGGTTGCACAGCTGGGTCAGCTGCCGAACGATACGAGCCGATGGTTTCAGGAGGCTATATCAGGTGGGTATATGCATACTGAGAGGGAGCGTATGAACTGACTTTTGTGCAGTCAGCAAAGCAACATATATCTTCCAACTGCCAGACGGATTGGCTTCAGGAGGGTACCTTGTTCGACACGAGGTATGTGTGCTTTTGAGCGTTGCTGGTGTATATCTGACATAGTCGTAGTTGATATCCCTTCAGAACGCGGTATCGCCTAATGGTATTGAATTCTATCCCATGTGTATGCAAATACATGTCGATAGCGATGGACAAGAGGAGCCAGATAGCGCAGTGGGCTTCCCGGCCTCTTACAACTCCAGTGCTGACGGCCTTATCTTCGACGTAAGTACCCATTACATAATGACACTTCGCAAGTAGGGCACTGATTTCATATAGACTTACACACCACCGGTGCCTTCATATACGTTTCCCGGGGGTCCTTTGTCCAACTTACCTGCTTCCGGGCAAAGCCTGGGACCTGCAGCACCTCCACCACCTGCGTTCCCGACCAGCACGCAAAAGCAGCTTGCTGCCTCAGGGTCATCGTCGCCTTCGCCGGAGGAGAATAGTCCGACTGCAAGCGGACTTTGCACGACGACACCTACCTCCGCAAGTCAGCCTCGCTGCCTGACTAAACGCAAGCCGGGTCTTCGGTATCGGGCGGCCCACTTTGTTCAACATGCCGGTTTCCGTGGGACTCGGTGAGGCATACTTAGAAACGTTTCGGCGGGGCTGCATGTAGACGTGTTGTTTCAAGAATCACAAACTGACTCTCGTTGCGACAGTTACTGCACAGGCTGCACGATGGACTGTGGCCGAGGTGCGGGTAGGTACTCATAGACTCTGGCTGACTGTGGATGTGGACCCACAGAACCTTGAAACACGATAATACGCGCTCTGAGGGTGATGGAAGGCTAATTGTGTCCGGCCTCATTGAATTCACGCCACTGTCCTTGTTCACGTACAGAGCTATCGCTTGCTAGGGATACAGCTCATCCACTCAGCCAAAATGTACGCTCACTTCCGGGCACATATGTAGACGAGGTCGCATTCGAGAGCCCAACTGCATATGCTATTTCTGGAACTCCCGTCGAGCGTCTACAAGATGTACGTACGTTCGCAGTACAGCCACATCGAGCGCCGACACTACTAACACTGTTATGCTATCAATCAACCAGATGCTGTTGCGATAATGAGTTGCCAATGATGATGGCAATGCACGGTGATCGTTTGCAACCCGATAATCGGCGGTAACATGACATAACGGTACGGTCAAAGGCGCAATAGCGCCATTACTGTTACTGCCAGTGAAGATTCTGGCTTGTTGAACAACCGCCCTCTACCGTGACGATGAGTTCTATACACTCTACGCTGTGGATGCTAGCATCCGAGAAGGCGATGTATGCTTAACCAGACATAGACGATCTGACACTGAACGGCCCATACAAGCCTTCGTGCCCCCGTTCCTTTCGTGGAGCGAGGACAGTGCCTTACATGCTGAAACATCGGCGATTTTGATTCTTGATGTGTATCCTCACTTTACAGCGCCAGCGGTACCGCCCGTCTAGAACATTGCCCTGTTCAATGGGGGAGCACATCTGCCGGCAGAACTGTATGACGCGAAGACACACGTATAAGAAGAGTGTCGAGTCTACCGTGGAACCCCAGCTCTGAGAGTCCTTTCGTTTCTACCGTCGCAAGTCAAGTCAGCACTGGTTGGTGAGTACTAACTTGAGCTTCTTCCAAAACTCATTGTTCTGACATCTTTTCATTAGCTTTACTTGATCTTTTTCCCCATTCGCACATTAACGACTTCGTTTTACTACACACTCTCTATCACGACTACTCTTCCGTTTATCTTATCATTTTAATCGTTTAGTCAAGATGCGTTCCTCCTCCGCCGTCTTCGTTCTCGCCGCCGCTGCAGCCGTCGCCCCGGCTTTTGCTGCTCCCGTATCCCAGCCTTCTTTCGCTCGCCGCCAGACTACTGCTACCCCCGACGACAGTGATGCTATCTCTCTTGGTACCATTGGTACCATCTTCTCCCTCGGTGCACCTGTCGTCAGTGGCATCATTGACCACTTCAAGTACAACGGCCAGCAGCGCCGTGAGCTTATGGACCTCCTTGCTCGTGCCGAGGTCGATGAGTCCGGAGCTCTCAAGCTTGGGGATGCCGCCAACATTGCCAGCATTGGATCCAGCGTTGTCAGCGTCTTCCACAACTTGTTTGGCGGGTACGTCATTCTGGCGAGGGACACTCCTGCATGTGCTAACAGATCGGTATAGTAACAATGGCCAACAACGTCGTGAGGAAGTTATGGAGATCCTTGCTCGCGCTGAGGCCGAGTCAGACGATAGCGGTGCCATCAAGCTCGGCAACGTCGCTGACATTGCCAGCATTGGCTCAAGTGTCGTAAGCGCATTCAGCCATCTATTCGGCGGGTAAGTGCATTTAACGGTTTTGCCTGAGTGTACATGTTTCTAACGCTTTCGTTCTTGCAGCTCCAGCCAACAACAGCAGCAACGCCGAGATGAGCTCGATGCCCTCTTTGCCCGTGCTCAGGACGAGCTCGATCAAAGCGGCGCCATCTCTTTCGATACTATCAAGAACATTGGGTCTATCGGTGGCTCAGCTATCAGTATCTTGCACAACCTCTTTGGCGGGTAAGCTAATTTACTGTGACAAAAGTTGATGCTCGACTAACTCTATTCTCAGCTCCAGCAATCAGCAGCGCCGAGATGAGCTCGATGCCCTCTTCGCTCGTGCTCAAGACGAACTCGATCAGAGTGGTGCCATTTCCTTCGACACAATCAAGAACATTGGTTCCATTGGTGGATCTGCTATCAGCATCCTGCACAACCTCTTTGGGGGGTAAGTTGCATTAACTTTTTGTATGAACGCATTTAACTGATGTAAACTTCAGCTCGAGTAACAACCAGCAACGCGACGTTGCTGACGACAAGCTCAAGGCTCTGAGTGATATGCTTCGCCCGAAGTTAGGATCCCTCGGCCAGCTCTCTTATCGTCAGGATACTGGTGCGGACCAGAGCGACGCCATCTCTCTCGGTACCATCGGTACCATCTTCTCTCTCGGTGCGCCTGTCATCGGCGGTATCATCGACCACTTCAAGAACAACGGCAACCAGCGTCGTGAGTTCGAAGAGCTCTTGGCTCGCGGCGATACCAGTGGTGCATTGAGCACGCTACTTCCCATCATCCACCGCATTCCCTTGCACATCGGCGTGCCCAAGGTTGCTCGTCAGCAAACCGATGTCGATCAAAGCGACGCCATCTCCCTCGGCACCCTCGGTACCATCTCCCTCGGTGCGCCGGTCTTAGGTAGCTTTATCGACCATTTCAAGAACGGCAACCAGCAACAGCGTCGCGAGTTCGAGGAAATCCTCGCTCGTGCTGACGAGAGCGGGTCCCTGAGCACTTTGTTTCACTTGAACAACTGGACTCCGGGACTCATTCAGCATGGCGCCCAGCTTGTCGCACGTCAGGAGACTGGTGCTGACCAGAGCGACGCTATCTCTCTTGGTACCATTGGCACCATCTTCTCTCTCGGCGCGCCTGTCATCGGCGGTATCATCGACCACTTCAAGAACAACGGCAACCAGCAGCAGCGTCGTGACCTCGAGGAGTTGCTGGCCCGTGCGGCGATCGGTATTGATCAAGTCTCGGGTTTCAAGCCCATTCCTCTTCACACTTTCGCGTTGCCAGTGGCTAACAGCTTGAACGACCTCGACTAAACGATTTCTCTGAAACGATCCTCATGACTTATTCTTATTAGTACAACGGATTATGTAGACTGTCAAGACTGTGTAGTTACCTTTTAATATTGCGAATGCGACGGTAGAGCTCTTAGCTCATTTAAGTACGTTTATCCGGCGTGATTTTGCGGTGAATCAGAGGAGGCAAGTTAGCACGCTCTTCTTTCTGCTGTTCCATCTCCTTCTGGGCCGTCTAGTCAGACCTCATATTCGACGGTCTCATCTAGGTACAGCAAATAGTCAGACGGACCTCTATTGTGAGGCAAAGCAGATATATGTACATGTTTCGACAAGCCACAAGATATGGCTACAGTATTTTTACAATGGAATGCTGCTAATTAGAGCTTAGCTGCACAAGTCCGGAGGGTCTAGAATGCCACCTTGAAGCAGCCAAACTTATGACTGGCCTTCCAATCGCGCTTTTGACAGCCCTGGCCACAATACCTGACTGCTTTGCAGTTCGAACACGTCAGCTCGGCGTCCTCCATACACACCACACAGATATCCTCCCCCGACGAGCTCTCCAAAAACTCCCGCGACGAAGTGAGATAATAGCCTGTGGGGCATACATAGTTCTCGAGCGTGTTCAGCAACCCATCGAATCTCGCTATCTCCGTGCGCTGGAAAAAGTCGAGGGCCTCACTGTTTGCTGTGGCTTTGTGGAGCTCCGCGACTTTGGCGGAGAGGCGTTTTCGTAGATCCGCGTCCAAGCAAGATTGGCCATCATCCCCGACAGATGCGTCGCACCACATCAGGAAAAAGCGCCTTGTCCGGACGCGCCACTCTGGTGTCTGGATCGTCTGAGGGTGTCCGGTGGTGTCTGAGGGAAGGTGAGGTGTCTAGACTACTCTATATAATACACCATGTTCCTAGACGACTTGGCGTCCTTGCATGTGTTGTAGATACTCTTCTCACTAGATATCACCTGCGGTCTCAAACATGACTATAAATTCATCTTTTGAACCGGTATACTATGCCATACAGAAAATTAAATACATTCGGAGCGACTATACATTTAATTAAAGGGTCTGAGGGGGAGTAGCAACAATGAACCTCCTCCACGAAGCAAGCATACATGTAGCGTAGGTAAAGAAGAGAAGGGGCAGTGGGTGGGGTGGGGTGTGACGCAAGGTCTGGAGAGGATGTTGTTGAGACGTCAAGCATCAGAGATCACGTACCTTGTTTCACCGTCGCACCTTTGTGCCTCGACATCGGTGAAGCTAAATAGAGTAGAGGCTCACTAGTACATAGCACTGATCTTTCCCCTGTGCAACCGATGACGCTCTTCACTTCGCGGGGCCTCCTGTCGTCCAACTTGTCCTCGTGAGTCGTTGGTGTTGTCCTCGTTGTTGTTGTCGTCGTTGGTGTTGTCCTCGTCGTAGCCATCGTCGTCCCGGTCGGTCGACCAGCCCTCAGTCGGGTCCTAACGAAATTGGTCTTGTTACAAGCTTGATGCGCGAAGTCTTGAGGAGAAGTTCAGGTGAAAGGCGAAGAACGGTGGCCGCCCAAGTTCGCGTGCTCTGATCGTGCGAATCTTTTGGTGTGACATTCACGAAACATCACGGCGCGTGATGTCACGCACGCGTCGCGTCGCTGTGGCCTATATAAGACAGGGCGGCCTGGTTGTCAGGAGTCCCCATTCGCCCTCTCCGCTCGCTGACCGCTCCCGCTAGTCCTTGCACCGAACCTGGCACGTCTTGACGACCCCGGCGTACAGGCAAGGTCTTGGGCCTGTGGGTGTGGTCACACCTTGTCACTCTACCCCCAACCTCTCGATGATGGCGCGCCTTGAGGCTATCGGCGCACATCACAGAGCAGAGTGTTAACGTTTGCTTTACTTCGTCCGCCTCCCCCGCCCATCGACATCCTTCATACCCTCTCGCTCGACGTGTCACAAGTCACATGTGATGCCAGATTGCCACGTGTGTGGTCACATCGGTGAGTTCTGCAATCCGAACGCCTTTGTTCTTTTCACTCCCATGACTGCTTACTAGCGGGACGCTACTCCAGCGACCTCTCAACAACGTCCAGAAGCTTACATCCAATCAAGGAGTTCTGCTGCAGCATCAAACGGGAAGGTGCCTCGATGGCGTAGTTGGGTATTGGCAGGTGCGTATCCTGACTATTGACCTGGTCGCATTGGCTAACTCGCTCGTGTTATGTGGCACCACGAACCTCGCAAAGGAAGACTTCGCTGTCTGTGATACCCTATCTATCCCTTCTACAGGCCTACTCCGTCGCCGCGTCGTGTCTTCCATGTTCCACGTCGCCTCTGGCACGTCGGTCTTCGCCCATCGCCTGTTGCGTAAACCGTCTCACTCCGTTGCTGACCACGGGCAGCTCGTTCTCCGTCGTTCGTTGCCCTTTGCTTACCCACCGCCTGCACTCCCACAATGCCCTGTCGCCCCCTGCATGACCTTACTCCGAGTCAGTATGTACTATGTAAGCTTACTCTAAATGTGTAGTTTAGCTTTTAAATGGAAATAAATTGAGCAGATTTCGATTGGACTGTGAGAGAAGACTTATTATATCGTGTTAGGTAAATACAGGCCGCTCCGAAAGTATGTATCTAGGGACATGTAAGGGTTAACATAGAATGTCCCTGCATTATCAAGGACATTGTCCGATGTCCATGAAGTATCAATCGCGGCACCACACTTTGCAGCTAGATGACATTGCCCCAGGATGCGATCTGCTGTCATTACAACCGCGTTGGCTGCCCTATGACGAGTGGACGGTGATACTTGATATAAGCCTGTCGCAGGATCGGTACGGTGGAAAGGTGTGTACCACTCCAGGTATACCAAAGGGTGGGCTAACCTCCCATACTCCGCAGGAAGCTCAAATATCACACGTAAACGAGCAACGCGTAGGCCTGTCCAATGAGGTCTTTATCTCTATCTCCTGGACTCAGTGTGGGTACGTACCTCTTAGCGATCCTGGAGGTGAGCTACGGTATTGCTTAACGTCTTCGATCACTATTACTGGATCAAAGCGGCCGGCTACTTCCTGCAAGCGTCCTCTGGCAGAGGAAGGAGGGCTGGCACGGACACGATGGACCACGGTGTCCTTTCCAAGTACTGGATTCCAAGGCTGCCTGATGTTGAGTTTCTTGTAAGTGTTGTAACGAGTGAGGTGCGTAGGTATTTGGGCTGATCTCGGGAAGGTCTCTTTTGTGAACGCTATGAAGGCGGGCAAGAATTGAAGTGCTCCATGCAGCCGTTCGATGCTGTCTAACTTAGTGCGTGGGGTAGGACACTTCTTCGCAATACTGTAGAGAGGGATGGATGGTGCTGGCGCAAAACGTAGGTCTTCCTTCTTCCCTTGCGCAACCGGCGGGTCTTCTGTTGCTGAGTGTTGGCTTTCAGAGCCGGACTCGGACCTGACATCATCGGCTTCCGTATCGCTCGCAGAAGGCGAAGCCCAGGAGAGGTAAGCAATTCGAAGCTTCACCGCCTCTTGTCTTACTAACCACTTGGTCATATGTGCGATGTAGTCCCTCCTATTCCCAGCACGATATCCTTGCTTCGCGAAGTCTATATGGAGTCGCTCAGAGAGCTCGGTATTGAAGCCATCTGCGCATCCTTTCTCTCGAATGGAGTCAGCATAGTGCGTCATAGAATGAACTTTAGCAATGTTGAAATGGTTCCGAACTCCAAGCTCCACCAGGACGACCTTGTGCCGATGAAAGATGGTCAGCGCATGCTGCAGGGCTTCGAGGGTGACTGAGGTATGGACTTGGAGTTGGGCGTGGTATATGAAGTCAATCACGGCTTGGATAACTGTAAGAACTCGCACATCCACCGCTCCAGCAACTAAGGTGAGGAATACTTTCTGCATCTGCTTGTATTCTGTGCCGGTCCACTGTTGAACTGACGAGATTCCTTTCTTGAAATGACGAAGTCCAGGTATATGGGCCATGGCTTTGAAACGACGGTCTAGCTCTTCCGACCCAACCAAGTCCGTTATCCAGCTGACGAGGTGATCCTTGAATACTCCCTTATGAAGCTGATGCAGAAAGTCCGGAGTGATGCAGGAGAAAATATCGCAATGGGGGAGGCGTTGCCAGAAGGGGGAATAGACTGGACGTAGGCCATCCGGCAGCTCTTCCTCCGTCTCTCCTCTCCGGTGACTATCGAGAAGTTCTAACGTTTCGTTCACTGATCTAGGAACACATCCTTGCAGATCCCCACGGTTTTCCGGACGAATCTTCCCCTTCGGGCAATGGTTCTCTTGAACATTCGTCACGAGGCATTGCTCAGGATGGTCCGCGACGTAAGCCGCTAGGATAGGAAACACCATACGGACACCTCCGTCTGCGCAGACCATGCTGACTCCAGATGTACCTGCTTCGACTAGAGGCTTCAAGATTTGTGTCATACAATGGTGATAGAGGCGATATGATGCATAACGACGTGGCTCTCCAGCGGAGAAGCACTCCAGTTTAGATACAGGTATGTAGCCGATTAAGACTGTGGCGTGGGATGATACTTGACGACGAACAGATTTAGGGATGTTTCCGATGGACAGATACACGGGCCAGGCTGTCTGATCGCCTCTGAACTGGGACAGCTTCGTCTTGTCTGAGGCAAGGATGACCGGTGCTATGGTTGCGCCTTGTGGAAGCTTTTTCTATCGTTAATCTGTAAGGTGATGTGGTGGAACTGAGCGGATGAAAGACGGACCTGCAGATTCCACCACCAATCACCTGTCCACATCTCATCGTAGACCCGGGTAGATGTTTCCTTATCCGCATAAACTCTCTCAGGTGCGTATCCCATCACATCGCGGAATGCAGGGTTTCCTATCAACTCCCTGATGCACTCAACAGGATCTCTCTTCCAAAGCTCCAGCTTTTCTACCAACGCCTCTCCATTCTCACCAACCACGTCTCCTTGTACCTTAACCTCCTCACACTCCCATTTCATCCCTTCCATCACAGGAAGACTGTCTATCTTCTGCAAGAACTTGTACTTGCTCTGCATACTAAGGCCCAAGGGCTTGACCTGCGATCAGCCACATACTAGTGAGTCCCAGCTTTTCACGCCATGATAACCCAATAAACTTACCATTGCCAGCTTTAGGAACTCCTCGATTCGGTTGTGCCCCACGTTCTGTATCAGCCAAACCGCAAGCTCCCATTCCTCCTGAGATGCAAACGGTGCAAAGGGCTCCAGGTGCGACTTCCTATTTTCTGCCTCCCACTTCTCGAAAACAGTCTGACCCTGCGCTAACACTGTCCCCACAAGACGAGGGTACTTCTGCACAAACTGCTTGACTCGAATGTCATCCTCGTCGAGGTCTTCCTCAATTTCGACAGAATGACTCCGGACAGGCAGAGGAGGAAGAGGGGGGACATCAGCCGGTGAAGGGGGGATGTCAGAGAGAGGTATGTCGATATCCATGTGCTCGGACTCCCATTGCTGAAGTGTATCCTTGAGTCCTAGTCCACTGGCCGAGGGTCGATAAACTGCAGCATTCCAACGCTCCCGGCAAGCAGGAGTGTTCTGTATGTGACGAGAGACTCCCTTCTCAGTGGGGAGACGACGCTTGCAGAAATGACAGCGGTGAATCACAGCAGAGTTATTCATAGGTCAGTGAGCGCGTCAAGTGCGTAAGCAGTGCATTACTCATATGAAGATCAGTCGCCAGCCTCCAAGGTAAACTATGCTTGCCCTAAACAATTGCTTGTGGCTGGTCACAACTGTATAGTTGTGATTTGTGTGGCTGGCCGACGGTCACGCAATCGTGAGTGACTGTCCGCTTTTGGTATTCCCGATCATATCTCATACAGCTCGATTTGTTTCACTCTCTTTTTCTCTCTTACAGTCTACGCTCACCTTGTAAGCTATGGCTCCGAGTCGCCAAACTGCACAAAAAGCTCCGGAACCAGTGGAGCGTTCGCGTCGCCCTCGCCAACCTAGTGCCAAGCAGGCACAGCTAGGTATGAATGGAGTATAATTTTATCTATGGGACGTCTTTCACTCAGGCTTGTGTGACAGACAAGCAGCAGTATGAGGCTCAAGCACGCAGGGAGCAGCCTCCGCCACCTTCCCGCAAAACCAAGTCCGCTGCCAAAAAGGTTGCAGATGCAACCGCAGGAGAAGTAAGTTGTCCATGGTTTAGCGGCTACTATTTATAGGGTGCTGACTTTGTAAGATTGAGTCTCGTAGAGTTTCTTTGGATACTCGCATAGTCAGAGCACCCGGCCACCGCACCTCTGACACTCAGAGGAAGAGTACTACTCACACCTCTAGCAGACCTGAGAGGCATACAGCTAGTGAGAATAACGTTGACTCGTATTCTCGTGGTCAATCTGGCGGTAAGCATTTACTTATCCTGTCTGTTGCACTCTAAAAAATTATCCTTCCCAGGTCGTCGCATTCAATCTCCTCCCCGTTACCGTGATGCTCTGCCTACTTCGCGTGCTGAGCAACCTGACAATGGGCAGGCTGAGTCAGACGTGGAAAGCGGGGGCTACCGCTCGGACATTGTCCAGCTGGAAGGCGGCCACCCCGGCTGTTTGGAGGAAGATGATGATGAAGACGAAGGCCAGCCACGACCACCTCGCACAAATCGCTACTACGAGTCTCCTTCTCCGTCCCCAGAGTCTCCATCTATCGGTCACCGCATTCATCGTCGCACTTCAGAGGATCAGCTGCCTGTCACTCCTCAAAGTCACAAACGTCAGATTTCCCAGTCTGCACCAGCTGGAACCACTCCGAAGGCGATGAAGTTGGATGGGTTTGACGAACAGGGTGCAGCTAAATATAGGGAGTACGACGTAGAGATTAAGGACCTGTTCCGCGTTGCTGGGGAGTTGATCGAGGTGTACATGCTCACAGAGAACGCATTCCCAGATGCTCGTTTAATCGAAAGCTGGGTACTCCGGGCCTGGCAAGAGGCTCGAGACCTCTTGGACTGTCACTACTGTACTTTTTCGACCTTAACGGGGGTCACGGGTCACGGAGAGCCCTCGAATGTTGCTATTTGGGCGCTTGTCACGGGTCACGGTGAGGGTATGTTGTTAAATTTTAGCGGGCTGGGACACTACCTCGTCTCATATGGTCACAATTTTGGCGGGCCTGCGGCGCCCTAGTGTTGGTAAAGTAGCGGGTGTCACGGTCCCACCCCCGCTAATGTTGCTAAAATTTAGCAACACACCATGTCACGGGTCACACCCGGCCCCGTTAAGGTCGAAAAAGTACAGTACGTTATCACCGAGCCTATCCGCAAGATGGTGAGATGTTCTATCGTACAGCTGTCTCTCTTATTTTCTGACTGCTCGTCTTTTAGCTTGCAAAGTGTCCGAGTCACTTCAGGAATGAGGTCAAGAACATCGCAAGAACGGTCGTACTCACAGAATACCACTTCTCCAGCAGCCTCAGTGAGAAGAAAAAGCAGGACAACATCAACCGCTGCCGTGAACTAGTCAGGACTCATGCGAACGGTTTCATTTTCCCAGTAAGCATAATTCCTGACGTCTCAACTGAATGAACTTGAAGGTGTTGACTGAAACCGGATCAGGACAAGGAGCTGCAGAAAAGGCCGGAAGACCGTAAGGGACTGTATCGTGCATCTGCCATAGGTGCGATGAATCTCCGAGTCAACTACGCTGATAGACATCAGTCCTATGGCGTAAAGTACAGCGAGTACTTCGGTGACCGTCTCTCAAAGCAGTGCTTGGCGTTCTTCCTCACAATGGTAAGTATCTTGTCTCGTATAGCTATGGCAGTTCATCTCTAACTGATGGCGTTCCCGCCGGTTGTTTCAGCTGAACTTCTGTATCAAAGAGTGGGAACAAGGTGTCTGGGAGAGCATCACCTTCGAGTCTGGAAAGGGGCGGAGGCATTGGGAGGCGCATGTCACTAATCTTACAGAGTTTGAAAGGGTGACTACGCATTTGAAGTTACTCGACCACATCGTCATCAAGCTGGTCACCAACGGCAGGTAAGCCTCGGAGACTACTTTCTTATCGCTATAGCACCACAGCCGACTGTTGACTCTTACCCTCACAGGCATTATGCAGGTGCACATCAATTGGGCAGGGAAGGCAAGGCCAAAGGCACCATTACCGCCGCAGAGATGGAAGGCTATCTGAAGAATTACGAGAACGCATCGACGACGGAGTCCGACGAGAACGAGCCCGATCCAGAGTAGGCAATAGTGGCTGCGGGCTTCTCATAATGCGAACGCATCCTCGTCGATGTCCTTACTACTAAGAATAGTTTTTTGTATCGCATCCCAAAAAATTGCAGTTCCGTCGCTTGCATATTCATGTGTGATATTAACGTGCAACCGAATCTCCTGAGTACATATGAGTCTGATGCTGTTCTATACTACTCTCAGACCAATCCATAATTTGCGTGCTGGCGTCTAGATGAGTTCAGACATGTCTGGATCAATCCGAATCGCGCGCTGAGCTGTCTGATCTGTCCAGACAATGGGGTAATGTCCAGTGGTCCACGGTGTCCATACCGTCCAGACATATCCATACTACCTGTTGTTTTTCCAGATGCATATCATGAAAGTGATGAGCAAGGAGCAGATGTGGCCAGGCCCGCTCGGTCGCTTCCAAGGGATGCCGTCAACGAATGCAGTGGTAATGATGGTGGGGATATCTGCTATCAGGGATTTGTTGCGGAGAAAACGCCGGAAGTAGGGGTTGACTTTGGGCTCTGGGAAAAGAGAGAAGATTTGTATGTAACTCGCCAGCGCGATCCGCTGAGTCTTTGGGTCGAGTTTTCGCAAAGCGGTGGCTAATGCTGGGAGGTGCGCGGCGCAAAAGGCCTTATATATTGCGTCCAGAGTTGCACGAGGGAGAGCAGTCAGAGCGTTGAGCTGAAAGACAAGATGAGATGTTATGCATGTACTTTTCCCGTGTACGAACCTGACTCTGTAGCTCTTTCTCTTGTTCTGGGGTAAAATCTGTGTCTACTGCAAGCGGCGTGTCAAGGAGGAGCGCATTCTTGGCTACTAGTTGTGCCATTGAGACGGCTTCTTTCTTAACATCATCCTTCTGGTTCACCCTTCCGTTCATAGTCACAGTCCCCCTTGTTTTGTCGGTTGGTTGGCGGGGTCTGAGGATGGCAGTAATAAAGGTCGTCACGGTGGCGTGAACGTAATGAGGAAAGACTGACGCCGATAAGATCTTCTCGGGTAAGCCTGCATGTAAGTACTACTCTTGTCTTCATGTTTGTCCGACTCGCAGCTGCTATCGCTTTCTGTCACACCTCGTACTATGGTATAGTAGTAGTGTTCCGTTATGCCTCACAGCAGTGTCTTGACAAATATGCTGGACGTAGCCTTCAAATCGCTTCCCTGCGTCTTTACTGCTTGCTAGTACCCTTCAGTAGAACACAAACAATCGAAATTTAACTTTGCCAGGTTACATATAGTAGAGTGCAGAACATGCACACTAACTCCTCTCTGACACTGTGTAATAAACTGCACAACGTCGGCCTCGCTTGACGAATGCACTGTTTACATGGCCGGCTGCCTCAAAAGCCCAATTCCGAGAACGCCCTCCAAGCTCCCATCGTGAGGAACCGTATCGCGAGGGGTCATTGAGCGATGTCCCTTCCATCCAGGTACGCTCTATGTGCACATGTACAGTCAGCCACATGCAGAAACAGGTATTTCGAGCACGAAATCAGAACCCACCCAGTGCTTCGGCTCCGGTCCATACTTCGACACACCCAGATCCTTCACCAACCCAGTTTCAACGTCGTACACCCACCCATGAACGCCCAGCAAATGGCTTCGACCCTCATGCGCCCAAGCCCTCTGCACGACTTTGCTCTTCATGACGTTCTCCACCTGTTTTTTGACGTTTTCCTCCGTCAACTCTTCCACGCTCAGTGCCTTCTTCCCTTTAACAGCAATGTGACGCAGATCGGCGAGCCACTCATCCAATGGTGCAGGTGGAGGCCACGAAGTGCTATGGAAAGGCTCAGTTAAGTGGGGTTCACGATCGAGACTACGCTTGGGGAAGGATTTGCTCTTTGTTGAAGAGTCAGCGTCGACGCAGACAGCGAGAGCACCGCAGTTCGTGTGACCTGCGACGATGATATGCTCGACACCTATCTCAGTGATAGCGTGCACGAGAACCGACTGGAGGTTTAGGTCGTGCGAGTGGACTTGGCTGTAGCAAGGTATGTAATAATTGAGATCATTGTTCGGATTTGCAAGAAGGATGTACATACTTTGCGACATTTCGATGACTGCATATCTGGCCTGGTGCACCACCGAGAATAGTGGTCTCGGGAACACGTGAATCTGTGCACCCAATCCACAGAATCTGCATCCAGTAGGAGATATTGTCAGGTCTTGTCTTACAATCCACTCAAGGGCATAGAGCAACGTTACCACGAGTCTCGAATAAAGCACGAACCTTGGGGTGTTGGACTTTGCTACCCTCGGAGAAGAAAGTAGGTTCTTGCTTTTTGACTTTCTGTGCCCACTCTATGTTTTGCTCGACCAGCTGGCGTAACGTTTCATCCTGGATGTTTTGTATGCTGGCTGGTACTTCGGTTATAGCGTCTTGGGACATCTACGAATAAATCAGTGGTGTAATTTAGTCTATGGTCGGTAGGAGGAGGTTGTGGAAGACAAGAGGCGCACCTTTGCGAGTTTCTCGAGGTTTCAATCGCACACTTCGCTCGAGACGATATATTTATAGCCCGAGAGTGTGATAACCCGCGGAGGCGGTGAAAACAAATGTCGACATGTCAGAAAGCATGTGTTTCGTGTGACATCTTCATGTGTTGAGTCCTCATGGTCGCTGTTTGTGAGCCCCGATAAAGAGTGGTGTAAAGCAAGATAGGACATTCATGATCGGCGGCGGCTCCATGAAGGTGAAGCATTCTGTAATCCGAGCACTCATCATCATGGCTTCTACGTTATGGACCTAAACTACGTACCTCTCAGCTAATTGGTGTTCTCCTAATTCTCGCGGGGAGTGGTACGCGAACCAACCTCACAACTAGGACGGGACGTCCGAAGCCACCGCATGGTTCATCCGCCGTCCCGCATATCAAGATAGCTTGAGCATGCAAATCTATGCAAATTCGCCATGAGAGCCATATGGGCAAGACGAGTCTAGATGAAAGCGATAAACAAGCTTGGGTGTGCTCGTCTTGTGTTTAGAGCAGATTCAAAGCGTACCTGAAGGGGATCATGCACCCCCGAGCGTGTGCAGGTGATAATGGCACACGCGGCCGAGTCCCTGGTTACTGGACATCCTAGAGTGATTTTGGAGCGGCTCATGTCAGTGAAGTCAATCTTCATAAATTCATGGTATCGGAAAGATCAGCATTCACTGGATTCGAAGTTGCTCGTGGTGGTTGAGAGCAAAGAAGACCGGGGGCCAATAACTGACAAGGCCCGATCGATGCCCGATCTGCAATCAAATCGAACCGAACGCAAGCTGAGGTTATCGACAGTGCCAGTGCTTTCAAGTTCGCCGAGTCGCATTGTCGTGGTCGCGCACACTCTATCTCTTACGCTGCCTTGTTTTCTGCTCCTGCCGATAATAGGGGAGTTCAGAGTTCGTTGATTGTGTAGCATTGGTGACAATGAGCTCAATAGATTCAGATATTACGTGATTGGACATGGTTACAGCTCATGTTCTTACAGTTGCTTGTACGTAGTATCGTACTTAGTGCTTGAAATCCTTCTTGAGTACGACGTGTTTGAGTTCTTGGTCCGCAAGAGTCTTCAACCTCCCGAGATGCTCAAAGAACGAGGGCGGCGCTGAAGCGATGACTTGGTCAAATTCCTAGCATCCAGAATCAATGACTCTTCCCGGGAGCGGAAAAGACGACCGAGCATGTACCTCTTTGCTGTTCCAACCAAGCACAACAGCAAATCTCCTATCGTTCTCAACAACCGATCCCCATCCTCCCCTGTTCTTTACCGCATCGCTCGCCAGTATCTTGTCAATCAATTCCGACAAAAGACCTTTGAATTTCTCCTTGTCGGTATCTTCCTTCAAGTCCCAGAACACGAACTCCGTGATGGGAGCGTTCAAAGCATCCTCAGGAGTAGAGGTGGAGAGGAAGGTGTGCTGAACAAATTCGAATTTGGCAGCAATTTGACCTATGGACTTGGCCATCGCAGGGGCAACGTCTTTATTGTCGAGGAGAGCTTTGTGATGGCCAACGGTTTCCCATACTGTACTTCAGCGGTAAGTTGGCGTACTCCGACGGAGAACTATTTATGAGGCGTACAGATTGCACCATAGAACTTTTCGGGATCCTGGACTTCCGTACCAAAGTATGAACTGTAAAATGAATGAGTAAGACTTGAATTCGATGAGATTTCATGTGAGCCATACGAAATATGCCCATTGGCCTTGTTCAAGATGTCGAATGCCTCTCGAGCAGCCGCAACACCCTCGGACCTGAAACGATCTGTTCCAATCGCACGAAATATCTCGAGAACGGGTGCCATGTCGGATATTCTGCAGCGGCAATGATATATCTAGGTGATAAAACGGTAAGTACTGATAAGGAGTGACTTCGTGGGTAAGGAGTGCAACCTGCTTGTGCCAGTCCCGAGCCGCAGTAGTCTATATATACAAAGTCAGACTCTCCAGGCGCAAGATGCGTGAAATATGCGAACTACCGGCGATTAGGCATACAAATCGTTATGCTCAATTTTTGGATGCAACCCGTAATGTTACGAATGTACCGGCAAAGGCAGCGAACGGCGATTACAAATCACACAGTTGCCTGCCATGGATGAGTAAGTGTGAAGCCTTCCGTGCCAGTCGTCCCATGTTGTGAAAATACTGCGGGTGTATAAGTGAGACCACGCCGAATGACCGGTAAATACTCAAGTACTCACACAGTGATTTATCTGCTTCACCCAATATGTCCGAACCGTAAGGACAACCCAGATTCCAGATGCTTCAAGTGAACTTGAGACGGTGCAGGATCTCTGCTAAGCTGTATCAACCGAGTACATGAGGCCCAATGGCATTAGAGGGAGTGAGTAGAGTTGTATGCAGCACAATCTCATAAGTATACGCATCGCGTAACCGGAGTAGGGGCCATTGCAGTATCGGATCATTCCCGCTACCCTCTGGGTAGTGGGTCTTGGGGTTCCAGGGTTGGCGAAATCGAACACGAATTCTGCACGCTCGTGACTTCCCGAGAAAATGGCGTGATTTTCACGTGACTGTTTTGCGCGCTTGCCGTCCTCAACCTTGGAACATGGAAGTAATGCTCCGCAAAAATACGATTATAATGCATTATAATCAATGATTACAATTACATACCGATTAATTAGCGCTGCATGACGTGGTACAATGATTACGATTTTTATTGAGTACGAATACATTAGAGTACAATACATTACATTAGGGGAGCTCGTAATCGATTGTATTCAGAATACTTCGAGTCTGAGATAGTCTCTTTGTTCGGTCGAATTTGGGTTCCGGGAGTCGTGCAAACCTGTACTGGTGAGTTGCCCGGTTGATAGACTCTTGAAGCTGACATAGTGTGGGAGTCGAAGCAGCGACGTGCGTTTCCGCTGATGTTTCGCACTGGCACACGGAAGCACAGTTCTCGTCGTTTGTCGTCTCCCGCCAAGAGGTGCATCTCACCAGTAAGTGCTTGCTTTCAAAGCGTATAACACAATACTAATTGGTTTGGCAGATGAATCATTGATACTTAAGTGTTACTTACGACCACCAGCGGAGCCCGTCAGCACCTCTCATCCCAGCCCCATACATAGTATATGGAAGTGAGCACTAACGTATGTACAAGTTTATACGGCTGTTTAATGTATTTCTACTATGTTTGCATACCTTAGAACATTAACTAAACAACGCGGTAGACTTGACCGAGTGTGCTGCACGCAGATCCATGCGCGTCGCACACTATGTCACGTCTGTGACATGTAACAGCGTAAATCGTCGTCGAGTTGTTTTGCAGTCTCAACGGCGACGTTCTCTTGGAGCTCATACTTGAAACCTCAGACAGCAAACTCGTCTCAGACATCCTCACAATGGCCGCTAGGTTTCCCGCAAAGGCTGACGTACCAACAATCGAAGATCAAAGGAAGCTTCTCACACAGCAGCTGGAGAATCTTCGCTTGCTCGTCGCGAACTTGCCAAGCGGCCTACCAGCGGGCTCGCCAGAAGGGCCTCTCCAGCAGTATTTCGGTACTGTTGAGATTGATGAAGATGAAGGCCCATGGTTCACCGTTGATCGCGCATGGCTCCGTGCGTTCCAGGGCCGCTCTGATGAGCAGCAGCGTGCGCTCGTTACTAGTGGCCCGTTCGGCGTCGGCGTAGTGTACCAATTCTTCCAGTTAATCTCACAGCGCAAGGACCTGGACAACTTTGATGGATGTTACCTCACTGCCGAGAAGCTCTTCAAACTAAATGAGGTTATTGGCCTTGTGTGAGTACGAGCATGTTGAATAATATTGGTTCGTCTAATTTTTGAGCAGCATCCGCAACTCGAGGAGGGGAGACAGCTTCGATACAGCCTCTTTGACGTTAGCCTCCTCGTCGCAGACATTCGTACCTTCTGCACAGCAATCGGTAGCGGCACCTGATTTGCAGCCAGCTCAGGGCACATTGCTGGCGGGTCATCAGCTCGGGAAACGAAAGTCCGGCACACTCAGTAAGCACTTTTTGTTGATATTTTGTGGTATATATGAGTTGGCTATAGCTAAGTGAACGTTTTAGATGCTCGAAGTCCACTCGATACCCCCGAAATGAACAGGATGATCGACAAGGACATTCTGGGCGCCAAGTCGTCGGATGATGAGACACACCCGATAGCGGTGAGTGAATGGAATTTATACAATGTCTGCGCAAGGTAGTAATGACTAATTGATTCGTTGTTATAAGAAGAAGAAAGCAAAGAAGAATACAGGGCAGTCTGGCAAGCTGAAAACATCTACAGTGTCCGCTCAAGTAAGTCTGCTAAGTTGCTTGTGCTGAGATTGCATACTAATAGATTTCAGAATGATCTTGATACCGTTTCCCTGAGCTCAAACGAGCCGGCATCAGACTCTGAGTCTGTTGCGCAGACGAAGCGTGGCCGCGCTCCGAACAAGTCAACATGGGCGCGGGCTCAGTTCAGTAAGCCGAAGCCGCAGAAGGGGAACGACGGGAAGTACAAGTGGTATTTCCAGTGTAACCACTGCAGGTACGTTCTCGTCTTATGCCTTACTTTGTATTGTTCAATTTCTCTTTATTTTCAGTGTTGCCCGCACGGTCCCTCGCTCGTCACGCGAGTTGACCGTGTTTGACGACGAGCCTAAGCCTCCGTCTCTCAGCAACCTCATCTCGCATCTGGACTCCCAGTGCAAGAAGTTGCCTGCTGCTCAGTTGTTCAACACGTGGTTTACTCAGCGAGAGTCGGGTGAGCAAGAGTCAAGCAGTACACCAATAATGGGCGGCGGAGAAGCTCAACGCAAGATCATGAGCAACTTTGTCCAGAGAGGTATTGAGAACCCGAAGGTCGAGATGACGAGGAAAGGTTTCCGTGAGCGCTTTGTGAAGGGCGTCATCATGGACGACTTGCCCTTTGTTTTTGGTGAGAAGCCAGGAATGAAGGAGGCGTTGGAGTATGTGCTTCCAGAGGGGTACCAGGTTTCTAATGCCTCTATGACCACTCGGGATGCAGATCGTCTCTATGAGGCAATTGATACAAAGCTTACGATGCTACTGAAGGTTTGGCACTTTCGCATATCATCACATGAGGTTTGCTGATCTGAAGTCTTAATAGGCCAATCGTTCTCGAATCGCTTTTGCCACTGATATGTGGACTAGCAAGAGCTCCGTATATGCGTTCATTGGTCTAGTGGCATACTGGATCAGTGATGAGTGGGAGCTTATGGAGTGCCCAATTGCGTTGTTGGTAGTCGACGGTGACCATTCCGGTGCAGCTTCCGCAAAGGCCATCTTTCGGGAACTTGACCGCCGTGGCATTCTCGAAAAATATCGTACGTTTATGCTCATTGAATACACCCCAGATGATCTCACAATGCTCTAGTTGCTCACGCTGCAGACAACACGAGCAGTAACGGAAGTTTGACGGAGGGTCTATGTCGACGTATTCAGAAGCGCCTTCAGACGCAGCCACCACTCAATCCAAATGAGTGCTGGATTGGGTGTGGCCTGCATGTGGGAAACTTGGTAGTGCAGTACGTTTCATATCTCTTTCCAATATATCCTCTCTGACTTAATGTGTAGAGATTTGCTCTTTGGGCTTGGGCTTGCGGTCAGCCCCGAGGAGGAAGACCTTTACCTCCGAAGTCGAGAGGCTCTCCTTGCAGAGACTACTCAGCAGGCTTCTTCTGAGGAGTCTGCTGTAGCAGAGGAGGAGTTGGCCCTTTTGGTTGAGGGAAAGTCTGCCAACAATGACCATGACGTATCCGACTCTGATTCCGAGCTCTCGGAGAATGTCAGTGATGATGATAATGATAATGGTGTTACAGAGCAGCAGCAGCCCATCAAACAGAAGCGTAAACCTTCTGTTGTCGATCAGGTATGAGAACAAATAGCCTGTCCAAAGTCTATGTACTGAACTAGTCTTCAGCTTCATGCAATTGTAGTTGATGCTCTTCGCAGTGAGCCGCGGCGCAAGAAGATGCGACAGATTATCCGTCAAGTCTGTCCAAAGGAACACCGTGGCCTTACACTTGTGCGTGGCATGCAAATACGGTGGAACTCAACACTAGATGAAATTGAAAGAGCACTTCTGCTTCGGCCGGTACGTAACAGCCATTCTTTACAATTTGTCCCTATCTGAGCTTGAAAATAGGCTATTATGCATTGGGTTGAGACACTGCCCAATGGTCTGCGTGGGAAGAAACGACAGGCTGCAGTGAGAAAGCAAAGGAAGCTGCACATTGGACCTGATGGATGGAACTTTTTAGCTGATCTTGTCAGCGTACTCAAGGTAAATATGTCAAGTCTGCTTAGAGTCACAGGCACTCAGCTCATGATATACCAGCCCTTCAAGGAGTTTACGCTCACACTCTCAAAACAAAAAGTGCCCACTTTACCGCAGTTACTTGTCCTCTACAAGCATCTTGAACAGCACCTCAACGATTCCCGGGCAGATCCACGATTCTCTCCCCCAAACAGCCAGAAAGCACTCAAGCTAGCTCAGGACAAACTGCAAAAGCATCTTAGCATTGCTCAGTCCAAGAAGTACATACTTCTTGCTGCTGGTAAGTTCGTCTCTATCTATGCTTACAATCTTGTAGCTGACATGCAGTAGTTCTCCATCCTTCAGTCCGTGTCCGATTTTTTCAGTCTGACGATTGGCCTACTTGGGTTGCAACAGAAGCTGAGAAACTCTTACGAGATACCTATGCTCAATACTCAGCTTCGACATCACCCAGCAGCAACACTGGCGCACAGCAAACGGAGGCCTCCTCTTCTCGCTCCCGGCAGATGTCAATTTTTGCATCAGCTGTATCTTCCAAGCATCGTCCTTCTCTGACTAGTCAGCGAGCATCTGAAGTAGATGTTTTCTTATCTGGTCTTTATCCTATGGATGAAGGCGATGAGGACTTTATGGGATGGTGGAAGGTGCGTAACCAGATCCTTATTCAACGACTTTATCTGACAGACCACTCAGACACACCGGAAAGTGCTTCCTGTACTTTCGGTTGCTGCTCGGGACATCTTTGCTATTCCTGCCGTCAGTGTCTCTGTTGAGAGACTATTTTCATCCTGCAAGCATACAATGTCAGATGTCCGCTCATCACTCACAGCTGACAGGGCATCTCGTACTGTTGTCACGAAAGAGTGGTTGAAGAACGGACTTGGTGTTGATGTGCGATACCTCGACGGTGTTTCCATCTGGGGCGCAAAGTAAAACGGTGGTGGAATTCTTATACATACAATTAATTATGATTACCTATGAATACAATTACAATTAACTATGACTACCGTTAGATATGGTACTGAGAATAATCGTATTCAATGGTATTCATTAAATACGGGACGGTCAGCCTATTTAATTGTAATTGCAGAGCATTACATGGAAGTGCGTAAGTACTGCGGGTACTTACTACACTCAGTACTCACGAAATACAAAACACCTTGTAGTTGTCGTAGGCATTACAGTATCT